>JAOQIF010000613.1:0-53225 GCA_026260285.1 Colletotrichum sansevieriae | reverse complement strand
CCCCCCCCCCCCCCCCCCCCCCCCCCCCCCCCCCCCCCCCCCCCCCCCCCCCCCCCCCCCCCCCCCCCCCCCCCCCCCCCCCCCCCCCCCCCCCCACCAGGGTGGTCCGGGAAAGTGTACCATCGTGGCGTGATCGTCTCAACTTCATCCAAATGACGAATCTTCAAACCACTTTCCTTCATGCTGCCGAGGTATGGCCCTGCGCAAGAAGACAGACGGGCCGCCCGCCCGCGACACCAGACATTTCTGACAGCTGGCCGGTCGAGAATCACTTCTGGTGTCCAGGGAGAGTGAGAGAGAAGCACAGGGATGAAAGGGAGGGGGGGAGAGTTGGAGGTGTGAAGGATGGTTTGACTTAGCGAGAGTGTTGCGTTCGCGGATCTGCCGCAGGAAATCTGAGACAAACCCTCCGGTAGGCTAATCTGTCATCGTCTGAGCTTCCCGCAAATCATCAGACAACAAGAACCCGAAGCCATCCGTGACAACTCTGCCACACAAGCTTTCCCACTGTGCTCGCATTCGACAAGAAAGCGGCATTTGGTACGGACGGCGGAACGCTACGCATCTTCACACCATAGTTGCGCCGCTGAGTGCTTCCCGCGCAAGACTTCAAATGAGGTTGGTTATTTCGGGACTGCTGCCATCACGCCAGTCCAGTCCGTCTTGGGCTGGGAAGAGCGGAATATTACTCGGGCTATATAAGGTAATTCTGATACACGGCAATGGTTTGCCTGTTGACTCGCAGGTCGTCGCTGGTCATCTTGTGCATTCCGCTCAGAGCAACCTTTTGAAGTGCCGACATGCGTCCAGTCGTCCAGCGTAAATTGATGCAGAGCTCAGACCCGGAACACCGCACTGCCCCGGACCTCACGGAACAAGCTCACCATAGCATCATCACGTCCCCTCAACCTGGGTCTCTATAGAGTCTGCGTTCGTCGAAGTACTACATGATTGGTAAGCTTGTCATCTAGATTTCTCCATAGCCACTTTTTGTAAATGTTTGGCCTATCTGCGTCTTTGGGGTGGAGTTTCAGCATCTCCCAACTGCAAATGACAATGAGAGGGCACCATCCACATTCGCGTCCGTCGCGGGGTCAGAAGAATTTTTAGGTTTTTTTTTGAACGCCTGTGTCGATAATCAGACCCATCCACCAACCGTTTGACCATGCTCCTGGGATTCCATTCTGCGCCGATTGCTCGCTGTCCGCCGCGCTTCTCTATTCTTCGTCTTTCGCTTTGTTGGTTGTCATGAAATGTATAATCTGTGGTCGCGTAGTAGGTCATTGGCCAAGTCGGCCCTTCAGTTCTTCACCCTCGAGTCCCGGGCGGGACGACTGGCCCGCTCGGCCCGGCGATCACCATGGGTCGACCGGGGGGTGGCAGATCCCCAGCGTTCAGCTTCAGAAAGAAGCCCCTCCTTGATGGCCGCGCCACGTTTTGATGCCTGTCATTGATGAGCCTTCTAAAAGGTTGAGAGACACACTTGTTGGAGGGCCCTACTGCGCAGAGATGACATCTGTCGCCGAAGCGGGAGACGGTGTTGTGGCAGTGGATGGAGCCCTGCGTAGTGTCACGTGAGCAAGCACTCAGAGTGACAGACGGTGATGGGGGTATGCTCACGTAGTAGTTGGAGCAGTAGTAACCCATTGTGGTTGTCCTTGAGAGGATTGTTTAATCGGATGAAAGGGAGGTCAGGTGGACTTCAGGAGGTGCGATCGCGTGAGGAAGCGGAGTCGACGTTGACACTCGATACTAGGAGGGATGGACCAGCCGGGGGTGAGGAAGAGGAGACGGATGGAGACGATGTTTTCGATGTTTGCGGAAATGTCAAAGACAAATGCCAAATCGGTCTGAAGAGGGAGAGGGAGGAACGGAATGGGCTTTACAGGCACTTATACCATGACACGCGCGACCTTGAACACCCCCAACGCCACGGCCGCCCAGACGCGGCACTGGGAGAAAAAAAAGAGAATCCATTAATAAACACGCTCAATCACTCTTGGATAGTCCGGCAAGCTTCCTTGCGGCAGCAGAGTAGCGGGCTACTACTGACTGGGCTCGCTTTGCGTCGTCCGCCTCAACGAAACGAAACAAGCCTCGGAGACCGTGACACCTGTCCGGGGCTACCCCTTTCACAGGGCTTCCAGTCGGCTTGTGGCCCGACAAGCAAAACTAAGCCTAAATATCATCCGACGAAGGGGGAGGGGAGACGGAGGCCAGCTTTCCCACTAGGTGCACCGTATACGATGCAGGCACATTGATACCACGGTCCCAGGGGGAAAGGTAAGACGCGCAAGTGCAAGCAAAGAGGGGACGGTGTTAAGGTCTGGGTGCGGAGTCGCAAGCTCCGTTACCACCTCAAGGTGTACGCAGTACTAGGACGATTGGGGGCCAAAGTTTCCGTGGTCAGTGCTTGTCCGGCTTGGTTTTCCAGCTCGCCGGGAACCCAGCGGTACCCCTGGCCGGCCCTCCTTGGCCTCTTTGTTGCTTGCCTCGGACTGGCTCTGGTGCTGGAGCTGGGCGCTGCTCTCGTCTGAGCGGGATGGCGGGCTTGTTGGCTGTAGCAGTCCGTGAGGACTTTTTTTTTTACTTTTTTTTTTTTTAATTAAGAATTTTGGCCCCCGGTTCCCAGCCGTCGTCTTGCGGGCGACTCGCGACGTTTTGGACAGTGTTTGCCCTGGCAGCAGAAAACAAGAGGAAGGGACACGCTATCAAGACCACACAAGACGTACCAGGGCCTGGGACGGTTTGCGGGGCACACCGCTGGCTGCGGCCGCGGGCAGCACCTTCAATGAGTCCAAACACTGTGGACGAAGGGCGTTCCTGGGCTTGTGCCGGGTTTCAGATGAGAACGGGGTGACTGAGTGCTGAGTGCGGGAACTCAAAAGTACGGACGGAGTGGCTGGAGTGTGTACGTGTGCAGCAGTTCTGGGCCTGTCTCTTGGACTCGGAGAGGGGATCCGCCCCAGAAACGTACGTACGTAAGATGGTTTGCTGCTATTTGTGGTGTTTGTACCTTTCTGGCTTTGCTTGGTTCACGAAGTTCAGCGGGAGGGACCGGCTTGGGAGGCAGATGGAGATGGAGACCCTCTTCCCGGCGGCGATTCATGCGGACGGGGTCGGTCGAGACCGTTCGGAGGTTTCCACGTCAGCCCTCGAGGCAGAGTCTATGCGGTGGGGAATTTTTCCGTGCATAGCGAGAGAACGTTGACTCCAACGTTGCCAACTTCTCCATGCACCGTGGCTCTGGTTTGTTTAGTGGTAACATGCCGAGTTCCGTCGCCATCAACTCGTGTTCCTAATAACAGACCGAGGAGAAACCGGATCCTGCTGAGAATAGTCTTCGGGCGGAGGCAGTCTTGTAAAGATCGTCTCACTTGTCATGACTAACCGTATCGATGTACGAAAAGACGGGCCGCCACGGCGCACCGGTGCGGCTTAGATTCAGGTGAGGGAAAACCTCCAAAGACAAGGGTGAAGACTGCGTTTGGTGAGAGACGAGGCGTTGATGGCGTCTGAGGTACTACAGTAGAAGGGCAAAAGGCCACCTCCACCAGGACCAGGACCGACAGCGGGAGGCGATTAGATAAGCCACCCTGCAAGAGGCGTCTCTATGTGGCGCGATAGACTCGACACTGTACGGCACGTGCGCGGAAGCTAGTGAGGTCTAAAGGGGCCTCTGGATGAGCTCAAACTTTTGGTGGGCGAGTCTCCTCCGCTGCCTTTTATCCAGATCAGACCACCCCGTGCTGAATGGCTCTCGCAGCCCCCAAGTGAAGCTATTGAGACTTACTTTGAAAGCCATCGACGAGACAAGCTGTTGTTCTTCGGGGCACGTATCTGGGCAACTACCACGTCATCTGTCGCCAATCGCCGTCGTCAACATGGCTGTCTTCGACAGCAAGAAGTTCCAGTCGTCCGCCGACACCAACAGCTTCGCGGCCAAGTACCGGGCGATGATGGCCAAGAGACCGTTTCTGCTGTTCGGTCTGCCATTCGTCGCCGTCATGGTCGCGGGCTCTTTTGTCCTCACCCCGGCCACGGCCATCCGCTACGAGAAGCACGACAGGAGAGTGCGCCAGCTGACGAGGGACGAGGAGCTGAACATGCGACGGTCGGCCCGCAAGGTCGACATGAAGGAGGAGTACTACGTAAGTTGTCGCCAAATTTGGCTGCCTCGCGTGGGAATTCCATGCGGAAAAGAAAGCACAGACTGACGCCCTTATGACAGCGTCTCGCGGCCAAGGACATCGACAACTGGGAGCAGAAGCGTGTCCAGCGACTCAAGGGCGAACACGACGGCATCATCGAGTAGACCTCCATCGCGATTGCAAATCGCATCTCGATCGCTTGACATGCCAAGGCTCTTCGATAGTTCCCTTTGTCGGGCGATGCCTTTGACAATCGAGATGAGGCACACCGCGAGATGATGCTGCGCGCCAGGAGGCAGCATCCATGTTGTCTTCTCCAATGTTGTTCTCTTCGCCTTGAGGGGCCGCGCTTTAGGCATCGTGACCGTCTTTTCCCTATTCAGCCACGCATCATATCGGACGCGAGAAGGCGGCAAGGCGCGCTTACTTACTGCCATGTTTTTTGCAATTTCGGGAGCATCCGAGCCTGCATCAATGCGCAAGAACAACACCCAATCCCTCAAGCCACTTCAGGGTTCAACACATCCGCAGTGCCCATTTGACGTCACTTCCGAGCCCCGATGCCAATCGTTATCTGGCAGGTCTCGCGGTGCGGTCATGACCAGCTGCCATGGACGTCAGGAACGCATCTATGATGCCTGAACGTGCCCCTTTTGTTTAAGGGTCTGGTCTCGACGGTTGTTATTGGGGTAATTGCTCGCCGACAGGGAGGGTTTATCTGGGCGCTTGTTACGCGGGATGACGCACATTGCGGTCGATCCGGGGTCGACCACGTCGCGCTGGTCTCCACCAAAGGGGTTCGAAACATAGTGTCTCGATGGGCGCTCCATCAAGACGCCTTCCGCGACAGCGGAGAAAATCCAAGAAACGGCAGGAAGAACATCGGTCGGGAGGACGACACGGGGTCCGAAACCAAGGCGTCCCGCATGCCGGCTCCCTTGGGACACGCGACGACGACGCGAGACACGCTACTCCGCGCGCGAACATTCCTCGGGGAGGCTGAGCGGGCGCCTACATGTCAAGACCATTCATTGTAGCGGTCCCAAGACCTTGCTGATGGCCGACTGAATGGAGTCTCACTCTTCGAATATTTGAATCATGAACGTTCTTCGGCATATCTCCAAGTGGATCTCGCGCACAACCTGAGTGCTTACATGCAAGGCGTAAACCGTACCTCGACCTTTCGCCATCGAGTATGTGTATGTGTGTGTGTTTGTGTGTCTCTTCTATGCTAGCAATCGAGAGTTGCGGCCTTGATCTAGGAAAATCATGCGTGAAGTAGATTGCATCACGATCAAGTTCACTTGTGTGTGTTCGTACGGGATTTCTCAGGGCGTAGGGCGTGAGGCTAATGGCGCACCGCGGGAACACTCTCCTGTCAAACCCCAATATTCGCGAGCGGCCGTTTTTGTGTCAACACCTCTTGTGTCAACACCTCTCGTTGTACACGGTCTGTCGATCATGTTACAGCATGCTACACCACAGCTCAAAAAAAAATAAATAAAATAAGAACAAGAGAAAGAACACCTCTGCTAGTGCCTTTCGCCACCCATGTTCAGCCACACTTACGTGAGGCCTTTCGGGGGCGCAAAGCAAGTGGCGAATGAAACAAGCGGTAGGTCGTTCGATCGGCAACAGGTTCGGCCCTGGACGGAGATGACCTAATTACTACGAGAGGGCAGGCGGTCTCAGAACGGCTGCCGTGGACGAAAACCATGTTTTGTGCAGATCGGGATCGTCGGGATGCCGTCACGTCACCCGCACACCCGCGCCCGCCGCAGGTTGAGGCCCAGCAGCCCGGCTCTGGTGGGGGAGAACCGTTCACGGGTCTGGGGCCCCTGACTTTGGGGACGGGTCGGAGTTCTCGTGGCTTCATCCTTTTTTTTAAACTGTTTGACAGGCCGATTCTCCCGTCCGGTGATAACTGATGGGGAGAAGTGGTGATGTTCGTGGGTTTCGTGGCTCATTGGTTTGATGGGAATTCCTGACACCTCAGCATGACGGGAAACCATCGACGCGGAATTCGTTTAGTTGGATGATGGCCGCCGCATTGACTCCCCTCGATGACCAACATTTCGTATCTCTCGATGACTATTCGTTGCGTAGGATTTTTTTTTTATTTTATTTTTTTTTTTTTTTTTTTTTTTTTAGGCTGACGCGATCATGCGACGCATGGCTGTACTTGCCGTGTAGATAATTACGAGCCGGCGCTAGGCGACTTACACGCCGCTCCGCCTCGCGGCCTCACTTCGAAACCATCTCTATTGGGAACGGAGTCGTGTCGGGATCCGCTGGAGAACTCTCTCCCTCTCGTGCGTCTCTCGCTTGCCCCTCTCGCCGGCTCGTCGGTGATAGTCGTTTTGTTCTCCACAACCCGGGTACTTCGAGCAGACAGACTTAGTTTCGGACCGAGTCTATATGGGGCAGGACTTTCTTCATCGCGGTCCTCTCCCTATCAAACGTCGTCGCGATCCGATCAATAGGTAATTTTGCACGGTCCCAGCATCACCACCACCAAGTGGAGACTTTTCGTCAACGTCCAGCTTTTCCTATCGACCGACTGGCGGCAAGCGTCAGGAAACCCCCCAGAAAAGCCGGTAGTCAGAAAATGCGAGGGAGAGGGAAATTATAGGTCTAGTGAGAGAAGAGGGTGTGCACAGGATGAGACGGGATGGCAGGCCACTCGGGGGAGGAAGCTGGTGTGCGCATCACGATCCGTCAAAGCTCCAGATGAAGAGCCCTTCATTCGACGTCTCTGACAGACGTCTCTGACACACGTCTCTCTTCAGCCCTCTTTTCGTGATGGGTAGTGGTGTTTGCGCAAGCGTGACGTGCCCTTGGAATTCCTAGAGCCAGGTTCTCGCCCCCCTCCGACTGGACGTTTCGAAGGTTCGTCGACGAGATCGAGATTTGCGTGTTAGTGTGAGCGTGTGTGTGTGTGTGTGCTGGGACCTCCTTTTTCTATTGTTGGTTACTATTTGGACCTATCGACACTCTGCGGAGCATCTCCGGAGCCACTCGTCGTCGCTGGTCAGCTGAGCCCGTTTGCGCGGTGTTCCCTCTAGCCATCAGAATCTTCTGGGCGTGGTGGGCCAATCGGAGATGTCGACTGACATGTGTTTCCAAACGTCCGTCAGGGATTGGGATTGTGGACGAGGCAGTTAAAGAGAGAGGGAGGCTGATGAACTCCGGACTCCCGGGATAGCTGAAGCCGGGGGAGGGGGGAGGGGGGAGGGGGTTTCAAGGAGGAGCTGGTCCGGATGCGTGGGATTTTCCATCCTGGGCGGGTCCTCTGGGGAATTCGTGCCGGAGCCGAGAAGTGTTTGCAGACAGACATGGTTCCCGCCGGGGTTTGAAAGTAGAAAGTTTGTTTGGTTTTCCAACAATATAAGGTGACCAGATGCCAGATGAGAGAATTAGTTCGGTGAGATGAGGGCACATATCTGGAAATGCACGGAGAATGGGCAACCTCCTCTCCCCGGCCGAGAGGAAGACATGTGCCACCCCAGGAATAACGACAGCAAGCAAAGGAAAGCAAAAGCAAAGCAAGCAAGCAACCTGAAGCTAGCTAGCCAGCGAATGGGGTGTACCCGCGGGTCTGCATGCATCTGACGGGAAGAGGTGGGTGGGGAAAGGGCGGAAGAAACTGCTTTAGAGTACATGCAGAACATGCGATGGCAGAATGCACTGGCTCTGTCTCTCTCTCCTCGGGGCACTGCGATGCAATGCGATCTCCTCGTCATAAACCGCGAACGGGCTTCCCTGACACCCTTCGTCGAGATTCGAAGAAGGGAACGAACGTGACCCGCGCCAGTCCTTGACTAAGGCAAGGTACGAGAAACTCTCTTGCCAATCAGGCCACGAAAGCCACGAAACGTTATCGCCGTGGCTTTTCTGCAGGAACACCAACGGCAAGTTCCTGCCGTTCGCAGCTTAGCTCGGAGGCGAACTCTCATCGTGCTCGTTGCGCGCCCAGGAACTGATTCTGCGAATGGGAGAGGGGATGATGAGTGAGAAGTTTCCCATCCCCATTTACGGTCTAGAGCGTGGCGTCAGTATGTTCGACCCCCCACCCCCCTTCGCATCCGCAGCGCCGTGGCGCCAACCCGTTACGAAGAATAGCCACTCCTCAGCAGCAGCGGCAGTGGCTTTGTTACTCTTTCCCCCTCCCTGTGTGAGTCGACGCTAGACGGACGAGAAAGGCGCGCAGACGATAGGGATTGCCACGGTCTCCTGCTTAGGTAGGAAGCGCTTTTTTGAAAGTCAAGGGCAATATCTGGTGTATCAGCAGACCTTGAAGACTAGCTGAGGAGAGACATATCTCTGGCAAGGGAGAATGAGGAAATGGGAGGTCGATGCAAAGTTTGACGCCCCTCCTACATTTCTCTCGTCTGGTCTTTTCTTTATTTTTCGGGTTTTGTGTGGCTTCCCTGAAGGGTCGGTTGATATTCGCTGGGAAGACGCATCAGATGAGGGAAATGCGGAGAGGGAAAAAGAAGGGATTTGCAAACGAGGAGGCAAAACCGTATGTCGTGGACTCGGATCCAATCATCTGTCCTGGGCCGAGCAAGCGAATCAGGAAGTCGAGGAGCAGTGCAAAGATGATCAGCAGGAGTGCTGCTGATCAGCCACACCATCCCGCTCAACCACGTCCCCCTCCCAGGTGAAGTGAGGTATAAGAATAGATAACGCAAGCCAGGGAGGAGGTTTGGAGAGAGAGGGGGAAGACGAAGCGATCGGTGATGGGCAGTTGCTACTCAGTGTCAGGAGGTTTCCTGTCAATGTCGAAACGTTGATGGCTCCTTGTTTGTGCAAGTGTGAATTAAGTGGTTTGGGGAGGATCTCTGACGCCACACCCCCTCTGGTCGTCGCGGTCCGTCTGTGTCGGGGATATCACGACTGCGGAGGTTAACTGATTACGTGCCTCTCCGGCAGGGACGGAGTCAAGTGCGTGTAATGAGACACATGTCTTGGCACGACGAGAGACATGCAGTCTTGAAGACGAGACGACGCAGCCATCCACTTCATTACTGCCGGTGAAAAAAAAAGTGTTGCCCATCCTTGGTTTCAGGCCGAATCGTGGTCTCTCGGGTTCAGCGAAATCACTCACTCGGGGTCTGACTGTGCTGCCGACAACGATGACAGGGACAAGCAGAGAGGCAAACACATTATCGCGATCATCACTGATACAGAGGCGAATAAAGACGACATGAAACACACGGCCTCGCGCCTGTGGAACGTAATCTGAAGCCGTAGCGTGCCCGCGTTTACGCCGGGGGGAGAGGGATACAACGTTGAGTTTTTTTTTTGTTGGAGTGATTGACGAAAGAAGATGATGAGCACCGCACTAGTCGACACACTCCAAAAAAACATCAGACGTATTGATAAGCACCGTTCGCGCTATCGCGTGCGTGATGGCTTGTTCCAGGTTCAGACGGTGACCGGATGACGTATCCTCTCTCGCCCGATGTTGCGCCTGTCCTTGCGGTGCCGGGCCTGTCGGTTAGGCGGTCGCAGCGCCTGTGCACCGCTGGGCTATGATGGGAACACGTAAGGTGAGGTAAGGCACGGGGGTACCTTACCTTAGGTCATCGGTACGTATCGAGATATCGGCCGGCGTGTTGCCAAGTTGAGGTCTGAGGAAAAAGCGGACGGCTGCCGGTGAAAACCATGGGTGGAAGGTGCCCGACCTCAAGGCCTCTTGTTGATGGAGCCTAGTCCCTAGGGCCTACACTGCCTTGGTCACCCCCGGTCGCTGCCTTTCGATAGGTCGTCAGCCTGGTCGAACCAACCGCCAATCTCCTTCCGTTTCTGCTCGCTGCCCTCTTTCGTTACCCTCGTGACACGCATCTCATTTTGTTTTGCTGTGAATTTTCCAAAGTGGACCTTTTCAGGCTTTTCAACATTCAGCAACCACTTTCGTCCGCCTCGTTGCTTATTTCCCCAGAGAAGAGTGACTTCAGACTGACTCGCACACAAACACGAAGCCAAAACTAGCGCAGCCTCGCTGGAGAAAGATGTAAATCTGACATGCTTCTTCCGCTGCCGGGGGATGGGATAGGCGCATCCGAGCAGTGTCTCCAAGTGTCAAGCGGAATTGGAATGACGAATTTGCTTCTTCGGTCTGTAATCGTCGACTTGCGCCTCAGTCCGCACCGACGCGTCGGTTTTTTTTTTTTTTTTTAGCACGAGTAGGGTGTGCTTCGTACCCTTTCCACAGGTCTCTCAAGTTCCCCATGGTTGAGTAATCTAAAGCGCCCATGGAATTTGCATTTCGACCCGCGCCGGTACGCATGGAACGTCGTCTGTTCTCGATCTCTCTTGCATCGCATCATCTCATCGAATCTCTCCCCCATGTGCCCTCACTTTCTGTCGTCTTCTGCATATCCGCACGAACCACACTCATGCCGCGGATAGGTATACCACCCTCCCGTCTGGGGTGGCCTGCATCCACACACTCACACTCATCCTCATCGGCATGCGCCTGATGCTCCTGCTGGTCATGCCGCCCCTCCTCCCCCCCTCTATTCGGTCAGGGTAGTCACCAACAAGTCCCTAAGAATTCCTCAACTTTCCACACACAGCATCGCCAGACCTGCAGAAACCTGCAAGGCACCGCTGGCATTCCTCACGCTGCTCCTGGTTCCGATGAGAATGGCTCATTCCCCCACACACCCTTGAACCGTGAAGCTACCTTGCGTGTCTACCTAGCTACGTACTCTTTCCAGCTGCCAGCTGCGAACTGCGAAGTGCCTCGTAGCCGGTAGTGAGTGCATGTGTCTCTCACGCACACCTTTTTTTCCTTCGCTAGCTTCACTGCCTGTTCTCGTCTATCCTCCTTTCGGCCCCGATCGTCAGGGACCTTGGCCCGCGTGCGCTGCCAATCCACCTCTGCGGTGTGCGCTGCGGTGTGCGCTGCGGTGTGCGTGCCTTTGCCATGTCTCTCAGTTACTCTTTCCTGCTTGCTGCTCCGCTGCCGGTTGCTCATCCCATCCCCACGCTTGGCAGGCAGATGCGTTGTGGCTCCCCTCCCTCCAAAAAGCCTGGTTTCGGTCTTTCGTCGAGTTTTATAATAAGGCCATGCCCGCTTTCGTTTCCTCAACCTCGTGCCCTGTCCAAGTCCCTCTGACCTTTTCCTCAACCCAACTCCCGACCCATGTCCCAATCAACCACACTCCTTCAACACTTTCAAGCACTAACCTTGCGGTCATACTATATCAACGGGCGGCTTCTCGGATTCTATCAGCCTCTCCTCATCCTTTCTTCTGCTTCCGAGAGTTTCTTCTCTCATCAAGCAATCTATACCGTACCTCGACATTCCGGATCAGGAAACAGCCAGGGCATACATCTATATATAACACATCCGTCCACCACGACTGCCAACGACGTTTGGCTCTACACCACCTCGACGGGCCTTCTCTTGCACAACAGATATCACAATGCTGGGAGCAACACCATGGGCACACGGTCACCAGACGCCGTCACCAACATCCACAAAGTGCAACCGTCACCCCGAAACACTGCGCACCCGCAAACCATCCCTCACCAACTCCGTCTCAAGCAATGACTCTTCGTCAACCCAATCAACCCGTTCGTCGGGCACCGTACGCCACAGCCGAGTTCTCGACTACGACCCTCTCTCACTACACCCGACTTTCCAACCACCACCAGGCCGCCTCTTCGAGCGGCCTCTGATTCACAATTCTCAAGCCATCGAAGACGAGGTCATCAATTCTTACTTCTCATCTCAGGAAGTCGCTGCCGAGGAGCAGGCCAAGGCATCCTTCGCCGCCGCCATCCCGAATATGCCCGCCCCTCCCGTGGACTCACCTCGCACCCCGATTCAGCAGACCGAACGCTCACGCGAGCTCGTTGCCGAGGGCGACGATTATTTCCTGTACAAGATTCAGCAACACATCGCCGCTACCCGTCCCCAGCTACCGAGGTCTCACTGGTCCGAATCAACCGTCGCGTCCCTCGACACGTCTCCGCCGGACGAGGACGAGGACGAGGACGAGAGCCCCTCTGACGAGAGCAACTTTGTCGGCGAGGAGAGGCCGGTGCGAGAATCCAGGTGGCAGAACTTCTCCCACAAGCGTACCACTCCCCTGAGACGACCGCAAATGAAGTCTCTTGACAGCGTCGAGGATTTTTTGAAGCGGGGCGGATGGAAAAGGCGAGGCATCGTCTTCGAGAACGAAGGCAACCGCCACTCCGACAGCAGCTTATTCTAAGCTCATCACCCCTCTGTATCAACGACACCCTCACTCACTCATTCGCAACTTTTTTTTGAACTGTATTGTCTCATGTTTCGGTTTTCGGAAGCGGGTACAAAAAACTGGCGGTAAAATGCGACTTGATATTTTCATCCTCGGATTGTTTAACACCTTCACGACCAGCGGGCGTTCACTCGGACTATTTTCCACCTTCCTCTTTATCCAGCAAGCCTTCTGCAATTTTTCATTCAGCTTTCCTCTTCAATTTGGGTTACCAGATTCACACATTTAGACCTTGAGTCTCCCTTCTTTTTTTTTCCCTTTTTTTTTTTTTTTTTTTTTTTTTTGTGGTGGTGGTAAGACTACGATATTCATTCTGCGGAAAAGGTCCGAGTGCCTTGGATGGACGGCTTTTGGGTTGAGTTCTCGCCATACGTCATTTGGGGTATATATACAAAAAGGAGATCCTCTGCGCACAGGCAACTGTCATGCCAGAGGGGTGGGTTTGAACACGACTCGTGATGGGGGACGCGGGTACGAGCATATCATATAACATCTTCATATTGTAATTTGGTTCAAACCTGGTAGCATATCTTATGCTTCAAGTTTTTCCACACACGCACCAAGTCTCCACTACCTCAATTGCAATGTATGCGCGTGTAAATCGTAAGCGGCTAGATCTGGGGCAAGACAGGTCGTTTCACCAAGGCAGTGGTCCAGGAACCGCTGTCCATCACACTTGGGAGCAACAGGGAAAAGAAGGAAAAAAAATTATGGACTCGTCTGACTTTCACTTCACGCTTCACGTCACATTGTCATGACCGCCCGATGATCGATCGACCTCTCTTTTCATCTCATGCCGAGCTCTCCGACAAGGCATCAAACGCCAGCCCGTATATACTACAGGTTTCAATTAATTCCGTGCGCGCTTGTTATCACACTGCGACCATGTCAATGGGAGTAATGGAACAACGTAGAAAAAGCTTCCATCGAATGAAGAAACCCGGGGAGGTAACCCCCAAACCTTGAAGCACCACCCCCTGCCCCCCCCCACCCCTGGTTCCCGTCTGGCATCTCTAAATCATCCCATCGTTCGGGCGGGCTGGAGGTGCTCTGAGGGTTTTGCTTGCTGCTGCCCACACCCGACCCTTTCATCCTTGCTCAGCTGCGGACGTTCCTGGCCGAGCTAAGCGGCGTCCACGCGCTAAACAATATTGCCAGCAACCGAGGAAAAATAAAACATGTCGCGGAGAAGCTACTTGCTTGCCTGCCTTCTGCATGCAGTTCCCAGCTGAAGCTACTAAAGGTAGTGCGCCGGGGGGGGGGGGGTGTGGGCGCCTGTCGGAGCCCGGATCCGAAGGTGTGCTCTGCGCAAAACGGACCGAAACTTTTTTTTTTTTTTTTTTTTTTCTTGTGGCCAATTTCCGCCCTTTCGGCACTGCGCCAACAACCGGAGGAGGACATCGTGGAGGCATAACGAAAGAGAATTTCCTCACCGACGGCGGGAGCGAGAGAAGAAGCCCCGACGACGTGTCCCCCGCTGAATGTGCTGCCAAGATGCCTGCCTACTCATCCCATCACAATTTCCGTCTGGTTAGGTAGGCGGTTCCCACTAGTCTCTCCCATCATCCGCAACGACCGCCGACGGAAGTAGCCCGAATCACACAACTCTCCATCGGGACGGTGAAAAGATCAAACAGGGCTCCATCGTTGTTGAGGATTCAGAGTACCTCCGAACAAAGAGTCTACTGGCCAAGGCCTGCCGGAGGGAGAGAGAGAGGTAGCCAAGACACGATGGACACCTCCGACCCGACTTGCCAATTTAGACGGTCGAAGAAGGTGTGTAATCAATCTCAATCCACCCCGCGCTACGGATTGCATTTCCAGCTGGACACTGAAAGGAAGTGTCGCGCGCCGTCTGCCCCGCCAATGTGAGTGGACGCCGCGACCGATCGTTCCCACGTGGTCGTGACAAGAAAGTCTCTTGAAAGAGGAGAAACACACGGATACGACGTCGCGGAAGGCAAGGGCCGGGCGGTAGAAGATACGCAACCATCTCATATCACAAGCTTCGGCGCCTTCCCTATTCTTTGCTGTCTAGTCGGCCCTATGGTGTCTGCGACGTCGTGGTCGTCGGGGCGGAGACTTTTCTGGTACCTGAGCCGGCCAGGGGAGTGGGGAGGGGGGACACACCGCCGTACGACGCAATCAATTAGAGCTGGTGAACAGAGTGTCGTCGGTATGAGGGTCCCGGGGCACAAAAATGAGGGCAGGGTCCAAGCTCCTGAAGCTGCTGTCTTTTTTTTTTTTTTTCACGGCCGTCTTGGCAACAAATGGTTTGTCTGGTGTTTGGAGAACCACAATCGTGAAAAGGGCGTATGATGATGAGTATGGTTTGTCGATTTACGGACGACAGCCGACTTTCGCAGGAATACCAACCAGCCTATCGGAGCATGGGCCATATCCCGGGTAAAAGAGAGAGAGAGAGAGAGATTGTTCAGATGTAAGTTGTCAATTGACAAAAGCGCAGGATCTAACTTCCAAGACATGCGCTTGTTTGTCGATAGTCGGCTATTAATCCGCTGCTTTGGGGTGCATGGCGCAGTGAAACGAAGGCGCCATCGGATCCGGGTAGATGGTGACCGGCGGCGCACCGTTTGCGCTTCTGGGAATCGCCGATGTTTTTAATCGACCGCTCCGAAAGAGAGAGGGAAGACTAGTAGAGAGCGGGGAGCACACCAGACTTTCCTTGCATGCAGAGATCGCTTCGGACGCAGACAATCGACGGAGTGCATCCGTCTACTCGGTGCGCTTTCCGCGGCGGATCGTGTAGAAAAATAACTTCATGATGTCGGGGTGTCTCTGCTAGTTTCGTACCTTGCAGATTGACGGTTAGGTACATGCATCTTGAATCAAAAAAATACACAGATGGAGGGCCTGATCAGCAACCACGGTATAGTAGAAACCACGGTAAGCAGGGGGTAAAAAAGACCTCAGATATTGCGTTTTCTAGCTACTATACCTTTTTTAGTAGTAATTTAATATAGAAACCTCTATACCTCCTCCTCACTATAAAATAGCGAAGTTATATAAAAAATGCAATATAACCCCCCTGCTAGGAGGCCAAAAAGCTACGATTTTTCTGCTATAGCTCTTACTATTACCTAAATTCTTATAGGGTTATTGAAGTAACCCTATAAGTATTACTATATAATATAGCAAAACTTTAGCTAAAAAAGCATAGATCTTAACGAGGCTAATAATAACCTTTTAGCGCTATTAACGAGGCTAGTAGTAGTTATAGTACTAATAGTAGCAGTTTAGAGTGTTATAGCTATATTAATAATGAGATTAATACTAGCCTTATAGAAAGCAGTAGTTAATAAGGGTAGTCCTCTAGTAGCGAGAAGCTTCCACTATCACCTTCTCAGAGGTTATCCTAGATAGTTCTTCTACCTATTTTATATAAGTAAATGTTAGTTTAAAGTTCTCTATTAATAGCTATATAAATATACTACTCTCTTATAATCCTAGTACCTTCTTTTTAAGTAGAAGGTATTAATCTTTATATATATCCTTACTACTGGTAATACTTTGCAAAATATAGCTAGCTTCTTCTAAGTTAGCTAAGCTATAATCTTAATAGTATTTAATAAGGTATTACCTCACTTTATAAGCTTCTATAAGATATATATATAGCTACTAGCAGAGGATAAACTATCTACTAATATCGAGCAAAATCCGATGCATATAGACTTCACTAGATATATTGAAGCTATTAATAGTACTCTAATCTACGCGTTTATACCTAAGGGTAATAACTAGAAGAAGTCGCATAATTAGAAGGGCAAAGTTAACTAGAACGTCTTTGCTACTATATGATTTAATAGTAGCTTCTTATACATACTTGCTAGCGCGGAGGGGTTAATCTATAATACTAGGCTTGCTATTTTTGCTTTAAATCAAGGCTTTATAGTGCTATATAGTTACTACTTCTTAGCTAATACTAGATTCAGAGGGCGAAATAGGCTATTAATCCTATATTATAAGACTTATTATTATTTATAAGACTAGAGGGATATAGATAAACCACTAGAGACCCCCGAGGAGTTATATAGCCTCCGCTATAGCTAGCTTCAAGTAATTATAGAGCAGGTTTTTAGTTAGCTAAAGCAGAAGTAGAAGATCATTTAATTAGCAGCGCTAGAATATAGCTTCTAGAGTTAGATAGTAATAATATATATAGTAACTAGGCTATATAACTTTCTAATCCGCTATATAGAGGAAAAAATCCAGTACTATTAATAATAATAATAATAATAATAATAGTACTAAGTTTAGTATAGAAGAAGTTAAGTTAATTAAATAGCAAGTAGATGCAAGATATATAGGTTAATTGATAGAAGAGATATATAGAGCGATAGCAGCAACTATATAGGAGAAATTGAGGGCTTATCAAGGCTAAAAAAGAAGGGTATTTTTTGCTATTTTTAACTCTATAGTTATATTTACTATAACTATAATATCTTTGAAATATATGCTCTTTTTACCTCGTTATTTAGCAATTTATTCTATAATATAGCAAGTAGTATAACTATATCTACTAGCTTTATCCCTAGCCTCTAGAAGACCTCTATAAACTTATCTGCTATTAACTTTAACTTAAAGCGGGTAAGATCCTCCTATACCTAGTTAATTGCTATATCTCTCTTAACTACCTCTTCTAACTTTAGCTTCCTACCTCCTATCCTCTTACTAAAGTCCTAGAGGGATAGTTATAGAGATTTACTAATATATATAACGCCCTCGCTAGTAAATAGAACTATAAGGGACTGGATACCCAGACCGGAGAAGCCGGAGACGCTTCGGCTAGTAAAGGCTAAAGGAATAGAGAGGCCTATAGGTCTAGGGTATAGAACCCTTATAGCGAAGACCTAGCAAATACTTACTAAAAGCTAGAAATAAAGGATCTTAGAAGAAGTAGGTAAAAGTAGTATAATAATACTAATCCTACCTTTTAGGTGCTTCTACTATTAATTTAACCTAACTATAGCTCTTAGCTCCTTAATACCTTTATAATTCTTTTGCTTCTACCTGTAAGGAACAGTGGCGGGTGCAGGATGCAGAGCCACGACGCTATTAGCAAAACGTCGGCGAGTCAGGGGCGAACAAATACACCTAGGAGAAAACTCTGCAAGGGAGAAACTTAGAAGGTTAAGCAATAGTCTAATATAATAATAGATATCTATATTTCAATATTCTAGCCTTTCCTAGTTTAGGCCTATAGCTATACTCTTATAATTCTATTACTTCTACCTCGATTCGAGAAACTAGCGCTAGTTAGAATATCTAAAGCAAACTAGTAATAATATACTAACGATTTAGTAACGGAGTTCGATTATAATAAGCTCCGAGCTAGGTATATAGAATATAACTAATAGGGTCTTAGCTAATAAGATACCGGTTATTCGCCGAGCCCTGAGATATAGGGAATATAGCGCGGATGCTATGCTAGGGGAATAGATAACCCGGGCGATAATATAGCAGGAGGGATAACCCCGAGGGGTCGGGCTAGGTCCCGGATAACGCCGGACTAGGCAGACCACCTCTCAAGGGGCGAATAGATAGCGAGTAGTAGCTAATAGAGCACCCCGCCCGGGACGCCCCGAGAAGCTAGTATCTCTAGTATCCTTGCCTAGGCTATAGGGTTACTATAGAAACAATAGGAGAGCCTTATAGAGCAGATATATCTATAGTAATAGTAGTATAAGGAATAAACCGCTGCCCTACTGCGAGAACTCGCTAATCGCTTAGCGCCTAGATATTTATAGAGAGAATATAAAAAGCCCCCTGCGTATAACTACTATATTATAACCGAGGACTTTACTATAGACTAGGTTAGCAACTAGATCTAAGTAATCGAGGATAGAAACCGATTGCGCGCTAGTAGTACGCTGGAGCAGCAGGTCTAATAGGTACTTATGAAGATAAGCCCATCCCTATAGACCTAGTGGCATTACTATAGGGCTAGCCTAGAAAGAGACCTAGCATAAGCCGACTTTATAGCGTTTACTCGCTAACGCTATATTAACCCCGAGCTTTAAGAGCGAAGGTACTACGAGAAGCTCGATATAATAAGGCAGAAGGAGACGTAGTTACTAATATAGTTCTTCGCTAAATAGTTAGTAATATATTAGGACTTAGGGATAGTTAGTATAGAAGATAGCAAGGCTAAGGCCTATATACTATACTTCCGATTAGCCCTATTCCTATATAAGGAACTCGAATATTAGAAAGTCGAGATATAGAGGCTAAGAGACGTAGCTATAGAAGCTAAATACTTATAGGAGATATGTTACTAATAGGGCGGCGAACCTCTATAAAGTAAAAGTAAGAAATAGTATACAGGGGAAGAGCATAACCCAAGGGGACCCCTAGTAGCGAGGTTAAGTTAAAAGATAAGCTAGCAGGGTTCTAGCTAGAAGATAACGCGGGGTTCGCAAAGCCTAATACCTCCCTAATAGGTCAGCAGCAGGACGTAGGGATCTAACTAGAACGGGTCTATATCTAGCCCTAGCATATGACTAGTAATATCTAATCATATAGTATGCTTTAGCTATAAGCAAAAGGGGTATAAGAGAGCAAACTACCTGGATAAACGTGCGAAACGAAGCGCGAATAAAATAGCAGTAGGATACTAAGTACTCGCTAAGAAAGTGAGGATTAATATAATCTAATCCTTAAGAGTTAAGGAACTTAACTCGTTAGAAAACGAGTAAGCCGGGGGATTATACTAGTAACCCCTACGCCTAAATTAGAACTAGATACCCTCCTAAAGGGAGCTACTATAAAAGGACGGGCGATTATTCTCTAGAATATCGCTAAATAAGAAGTAGTAGTAGATATAGATTCCTGTTCCTAGGTCGATATTATTAGTAGCTAACTAGCTAAGTCCCTATAACTATAACCTGCAGCAGCTATCACCCCTACGTTAGAAGGGTTTAATAGGTTATCTATAACGGGCTAGAATATATACTAGTTAATATTCTTCCTTATTAACTTAGGAGGAGAAGCGAGGAAGATATAGCAACTCTTCGCTAAAGCCTCCCGACCCGAGGGAGCAGGGGACCTTCTCCTATTATAATACTCTATAAGAAGAGAGGGTATTATAATCAATACCCGGACGAACACCTAGGAATATAAACGCTTTAGTATCGCTAAGCCGTCGGCGTTTATATAAGAGATTATTGAGAATAGCTAGAAGGCTTATGTTATATACGTATTAGGGAATATCGCTCCCTATGAACTGCTAATAGGGGCTCTAGAAGAAGAAGACACCCTAGAGAGCGATATGGAGTTGCTACTAGAACTATCTAGTGAACGGGTAATATTCGATAAATAGTTAGCGAAGTAATACCTAGTCCTAGAGGGTGCGGAATATACTATCGATTTGATCGAAGGAAAGAAACCCCTATATAGGCCTATCTACCTATTAAATGAGCATTAGTTGGAAGAACTTCGCTAATATATCGCTAATAACTAAGCGATAGGGCGGATCTAACCCTCAACTAGTGAGGCAGGCGCCCCTATCCTTTTCATACCTAAGAAAGATAGGTCCCTATGCCTTTGTATGGATTATCGAGGCCTAAATAAGGTGATAATAAAAAACTAATATCCACTCCCTCTTATTAGCGAACTATTAGATAGGCTTCGGGGAGCGAAATAGATCTCGAAAATCGATATTCGAGATGCATACTATTATATCCGCATTAAGCCGGAGGATCGCTAGAAAACGGCGTTTAGGATGTATTATGGGCACTTCGAATATACTATTATGCCGTTTAGACTTATAAACGCCCCGGCTATATTCTAGGCGTATATTTACTAAGCGCTCGCTAAGCTGCTAGATACCTGTTATATTGCCTATATAGATAATATTATAGTCTATTCAGAGATAAGAGAGTAGCATACGAAGGACCTTCTCTAAGTGCTCTATAGGCTTCGCTAGTAGGAGCTCTATGCTAAGCTTAGCAAGTGCAGGTTTTACTAATAGCGGGTAGAATTCCTAGGATATGTAATCACATCTGAGGGTATATCGATAGACTAAACTCGCGTCCGAGCTATTGCTGATAGAAGCTGCTGAAGATATACTAAGATATCTAGGTCTTCCTTAGATTCTATAACTTCTACTATAAGTTTATCGCGGGATATTTAGGTATTATAGCCCTAATAATATCCCTACTAAAGGGTAGCGAGAATAGTAAGAAAGGAGGCGAGTTTTACTAGCTAGAAGAGGCTTAATAGGCTTTCGAGCAGCTTTAAGCAGCCTTCTGCTCGGCGATAATTCTCTAATACTAGGACCTAACCCGCGAGATAAGGGTTGAGATAGATGCCTCTACGAAGGCTATATCTAGTATCCTATTATAGTATGTCGATAGTTAGTAGCAACTAGTCGCCTATTACTCGTAGAAGCTTAGCAATACGGAGTAATATTAGGGAGCAGGCTAATAGGAACTTCTCGCTATAGTTAAGAGTTTAGACTATTAGGCTTACTACCTTCAGGGTATATCGAAGAAGTTTATAGTTCTAACGGATTACTAGGCGCTAAAGGGAGTTATTAGCACGCTTACGCAGGACCTTTGGGGAAGACTCGCTAGGTAGGTATATAAACTCTTAGCATTTAACTTCAACCTAGAGCATAGGTTGGGGGTTATAAACCTAGCAGATAGTCTATCTAGGAGGCTAGATTATATAGAGGGGGAGGTGAAGTATAATAATATACTCCCGACCCTAGCGAAGAAGCTGAGGCTCGTTAGCGAACTACTAGTAGACCTTTGGATAAGTATTATTATACTATAAGGTAGTATAGAGACCTTAAAAGTATTTATTAATACTATAAGGGCTAGTATGAGGTGCCCCTTCTAGATAGATAGCTCTGGGGGCGGAGACGCCTCGGTCTCTAGTCGGCGTTACGCTCTATAGCGCGCTGATATTATTATAACTATAGTAGCTATAATAACCCGATACTAAAGAGCAAGGGGTAATACGGAGAACGCTTAGCGAGAGGTTATTAACCAAGAGGACTCGTTTAGAGCTAGGGTTACTATAGCATAATAGTATATCCTATGCTAGGTTATAAGGGAGCTTATAATAGGCGAAACGGCAGATAGTTAGCAATCCTCTAAAGCAATAGAAAACCTTATCTACAGACTGCAGGCTAATAACTTGTACTACTAGATATAATTAGAGAGGGCGTGCAGACCGGCTAGCGATCGTAGGGGCTATACGATTAATAGCTAGGGAACCCTATTCTATAAGGGACGGCTAGAGATACTATAAGAAGGGTCTCTGAGGCTAGAGATCCTTCGCTAACACCACGACGACCGCAGGGCGGGGCATATAGGGGTGAATAAGACTACCGAGCTAATCTTAAGGAACTTCTATTAGCTAAACTTAGCTATAGACGTGCGTGATTATATTACTAGGTGCTATATATGCTAAGGGAACTGCGTTCCGAGGCATAAGCTTTATAGGAAATTATAACTACTACCCTTACTTATATACCCGTTCTAGGAAATAAGTATAGACTTTATCACCGGATTGCTAGCGAGCTTTTAGCACGCAGGCGGAGAATATAACATAGTTCTTATTATTATATGCTAAATAACTAAGTTCGCTATATTTATTCTAATAACGAAGCGGCTAACGGCTGCCGAGTTAGCGTAGATTATCTACGAACGGGTTGAGTGCCGTTTTAGCACCCTAGAGGGCATCGTTAGCAACCGAGATAAGCTCCTAACTAGCTAATTTTAGGAAGAGTTTACGAGAGAGAGGGCTATTAAGCGCTACCTCTCTACTATATACTATCCCTAGACCGATAGGTAGTTAGAAAGGATACACTAGACGTTAGAAAAGTGCTTACGAGTATATACTAGCGACTTGCTATAAGAATAGGCGGTCTAGCTGCCCGAGGCGGAGTTCGCATATAATAATAGTCGCTATAGTACTACTAGCTACTCGCTAATAGAGGCCCTATATAGTTACTACTTACGTTATGTAGAATACGTGGCCCCTGCGAATAGGGTCGTGGTGCAGGGCGTAAGGGAGCGAATCGAATATATTTCGAGACTCCGCGAGAGGGCCTAGGAATAGTAGCAGAAGGCTACTAAGGCGTAAGCTAAGTACTATAATACGAGGCATAAGGACTAGACCTACTATCAGGGATAGGTCGTCGGGCTATTAACAAAGAACTTCCGGTTTAAGAATAAAAAATTAGCACCTAGGTTTATATAGGTAGCTATTATGGAACTAGTTAGCACGTAAGCGTATAGGGTCTATCTGCTACTATAGTACTAACGGATATATAACATATTCTCTATTACCTTATTAGAACTATAGGATAACTACTAAGAGGGCGGCGAGGGTTCGCCTATATACCTAGAGCTCGAGGATAAGCTAGAGGAATAGGAGGTAGAAGAGATAGTTATATAGCAAGGTATTAGCGATAATACGCAGTATCTAGTCAAGTAAGTAGGATAGCCTATAGAATATAATATATAGGAACCCATAGAGAACTTAGCGAATATGCAAGAGGCTATTTATAAGTTCGATAGATAGCATAGGAGGTCTTATAAGAAGTAGGATAACTAGTTACGAGGTTATAGCAACGAGTTGCTAATTACAAATCACGAGACTATCGAATAGAAGCTAAATTAAGAAGCAGGATATTAATTATATTAAGCGGCGAATTATCGCTGATATTATAGCGAAAGAAGGGTATTATCCTATAAGAAAAAGGAGGGAGCTAACTATCTAAATAGTTATTCACTTCTAACTATAGCTATGGGCGCGAGCACCCTAACCACCACGACCACAAATAGCATTATAGCGACTAGTTGCTAAGCTAGCGTTACTAACATTACTAGTATCCTTATTATTATCGCCTGCAGACCGACTACCCGCCGACTTACTACTAGACTCACTACCCCGGTTACTACCCGACTCTCTACTAGAGCTACTACCCGCTTCGCTACCCGACTTATCACTAGAGCTATCGTTAGAGATAGTAATAGTAGCCTTAGTCTTCTTAGCCTTTTTAGCTTTCTTCGCTAAATCGTTACTATCCTCTTAGCTATATTTAGTAGGAGTATAGAGGTATAAGGTGCGAGAGACGGGGCGAGTACTAGTAATAGCGATAAAGCAGGAGGGAATATTATTAGAAGTATACTTAAGGAGGTCGTCTTAAAGCAACTTACTAAACTCGGGAAAGGAGTTAATATTACGCTTACGAGGGCGCTTAGGGACTAGTTTTATTAAAGGGTCGTCGACTAGATGATTAATCTCATCATAGAGGTATATAGCGGGACTATCGTTATAAATATATAGCAGCTAGGCGGCGTTTAGGCGCTAAAGAATATCGATACTATTATAAAGGGTACCGACCTAGAACTAGTTATTAGTAGGATATAATTAGCGAGGGAGTAGCGAGCAATAGCCTATATAAACCAGGATATTAAGAGCGAGGTGCTCATAAATAGAAGCGAGCTCCTGGAGTTAGAGCTGCTCTATATTATAGCTATTACTACTAGTAGTAGGATTGCAGATTAGCTCGGTAATATGTTTCTATGCTACTAAATAGTTAGCAAGAGAAGCGAGAATGCGATAATAATAAAGAGGGGTTAAGATACCCTCCTATTCCTAAATTTAGATCTAATAGAATATATTCTAGGTAGTCTAGGCTACGCCCCAAAGCTCCTAGGGGACCTACTAGGCATTAGCATATAGCAACCTAGTAGCGAACTAGCAGAGACTTATAGCAGCGCACTTCTTCTTATTAAAGTTATAATAAACGCACTTCTATATATATTCGCTATATATATAGCGAAGGTTAATAACGTCTTAATATATCTTATAGAGATAGCTGAGATAGGGATAGCTACTATTAGAATTACTAGTAAGGTTACTAGAGAAGATCTCGGGATCGTATAGGTATTTAGCGAGAATCGCGCCTATATGCGCGATATAAGATATAATAGAGAACGGTTAGCGAAATAATAGTAAAAGAAATAAACTAGAAAAAGAAGAGTAGGGAAAATTAATAATTATAGTAAAGGTTCGTGGAATAGATAACGAGAAGAAAAATAACGAAAGCTACTAAGTTAAAAAAAAAGATACTAAAGGGAGAAAAATCCAGCTAGGTCGGAGACCTCGAAAAGTAGCCGCCCTTTTATAATTAGCGTCGCTAAGTAATAAGGCTAAATAATTACTAGCTATATACTGCTAAATAGTTGCATAACTATTAGTAACTAATTAAAAAATAATAGCGATGCTCAAAATTCAAAAACTTATAAACCGCTAGAAAATAAAATACGTTATTCGCTATAGCAGCCTAAATCTAGCGTAGGAAGGAGCGATAGCAAATAATACGATAAAGGTGCTAAACTATCGCCCTATAGTTAGTAATATAGAGCTGTATTACCCTATTAGTGCGCCTTAGGGACTAAGGCTTTAAAAGGGGGGGTAATTATAAGGAATAGTAGCGGGTATAGGATGCAGAGCCATGACGCTATTAGCAAAACGTCAGCGAGTCAGGGGCGAACAAATATACCTAGGAGAAAACTCTACAAGGGAGAAACTTAGAAGGTTAAGCAATAGTCTAATATAATAACGGATATCTACGTTTTAACATTCTAGCCTTTCCTGGTTTAGGCCTATAGCCATACTCTTACACTACCCTGCTTTAGGAAGGTTAGTAATAATAATAGCACTATATACCTGAGTAATACCTACTAATTAGGCTAAAGAACTTACGCCTAATATTTGCTAAGAGCGGAGTAAAATAGCCTATATAAACTTATATAAAGAAGCTAACCCTAGCGAGCAATTAGAGGATAATACGAGCTAATAAGGGGAGGTAAGAAGCTATGCTTTAAGTGAGGCTAGGGGCCCTAAAGAGAACGGGCTACTTATGCTAAATGCTTACTATATAGATAATAAGTATATATAGGAGAATAGGGAATATAAGACCCCTTCCTATAAACTAGATAGGCTAATAGGCTAGATATCTATAGCTATAGCTAACGAGCTAGCCTAAGCTAGAGGGCTAGATAAAGCAACTAGCTAAGTGCTAATATAATAGATTATAATTATAATAGCTAACTAATAGGAGCTAATTGCTACTACGTTAAGCAACTAAGCTCCTGCTAAGTAATCGCCTAAGGTTTATAAAAAACCCCTGAATTATAATATAGCGCGCCTTACTAGCAAATCTATTAGCATAATAAGGGAAGATTAGCTTATTATAGTTAAAGAGGCTTATAAGCACCGCCCTAGCTACTCTAATAGCTAGTATATCTAGTAGGTTTTGAGTATAATAGAGCATACCCTATAAATAGAATAGCGGAATTATTAGCAAATACTTATAGATAAGTTAGGGAACTAGATAGACCCTAAATAGGAAGACTTTAGAATTTTCATAAGAGGGTAGTATATCGCACCCGAGCTCTAAGAGTAGAACTACTATAACGCTTTAAGATAGTACTATTAGAAGGATAATAAGAAACTAATTGCATATTAGGCTTAATAGGAGTCTATTAACTAAGTATTTAGTAAGCTAAGCATAAGTAATGCAAAAGCGTACGCCTTCTTTTAGGGCCTTATTAGGACCCTAAAGGATAAACTCTTTAAGTAGGATATTAACTATACTAATACGCATACTATCACCCTATATATATAGAGATTATAGGAGATTATAGAAGGGAGATGCAGGGGAATATCTGCTAGCTATTCTAAGTTATATAAGCAACTATACTTAGGCTCTCTAGACTGCCTTTATAAGAGCGGCTTGCGACCCCCTAGGTTAATAGACTTAAGGGATTGCTACCTAGAGACCCCGTCTTAAAATAACTACTTAGCAGATGCTTGTATAACGCCTAGCGCTAGTAGTATATCTACCGACTCCTAGGGATCCTAATGCTATAACTATAAGAAGTATAGCTATATCTCCCCTAATTATACCGAACCCCGTATATAGCTAATAGGTAGTAATTAGAACCTAAACCTAAGATAGGGCGGGATAAGTATAATTATAATACCTAGTATAACTAATGCTAAAGACTTAGGAAACGAGTAGGCGTAGATATAACCCCGAGGGGTATTACGCTAGAAATCACCTCGGTTCTAGTAGGATAGATTATTAAGGGATAGGCGTTAGCGCTCTAAGCGTCTAGCGAAGTTAAACTAGAGGTTAATATAGATACCTATATAATAATAGATATTATATAAGAAGATCTTATCGAGAGGCTCTAACTAAAGGAGGCTATTAGTATTATAGCCCCTGAATTAGTAGATTTCTAGGGAAGGCCTATGCTTATAGGCAAGGTCTACTAGCTTATATTCTTCCTTATAAATAGTTAGGGTTACCTGCAGAAGATTCGCTAGGCTTTTATTATAAGCCCTTGCTCTAAAGGAGCAGGAGATATCCTTCTATCTAATAACTTAATAGGATAGGAAGGTATCTATATAGATACTTATATATATACCTAGTTATATAAACCCCTCTTACTTACTAAGCTAGAAGCAATTGCCTAAGAGATTATAGAGAATAGCTAATAGGCTTATATTATATATCTAATAGGTGCTATAAGCTTTAATAAGAAGGATATAGAGTCCTTAGGCGAAAATTCGCTAGATAATAAGTAGGAGAAGAAGATTCCTAGGGAACTTTAAGACTTTGCTAACGTTTTTAATAAAGAGAATATAAAGAAAGTTCCGAGGCTGAAGGGAGTAGTGCACTATATTGAACTAAAACCTAGCAAGGAACCCCTATATAGACTTATATACCTTATATTAGTAGAGTAGTTGCAAATGCTCGCTAAGTATATCTAGGATATAGAAGCAGTGAGCTATATATGCTACTTAACTAGCTCTATAGGAGCACTAGTGCTATTTATACCTAAGAAGGATAGAAGCTTATAACTATATATAGACTATAGGGGATTAAATAAAATTATAATAAAGAACTATTATCCTCTGCTATTAATTAGTAAGCTTCTAGATAAACTTGCTAGAGTAAAGTTTATTTCTAAGATTAACTTAAGCGAGGTATACTACTAAATTGCAATTTAATAAAGCAGATAAGTAGAAAATAGCGTTTAGAATGCGATATAGGTACTTTAAGTATACTATAATATTATTTAGGCTTATAAATACCCTAGCAACTTTTCAGGCGTATATTCACTAAATACTTGCTAACCTTTTAGATACCTACTATATTATATACCTAGATAATATTCTAATCTATTTAGATATAAGGGAATAGCATACTAAGGACCTCTATGCTATCCTATACTGCTTAAGGGCTACTAAGCTATTTATAAAACTAAAGAAGTGCGACTTCTACTAGATAGAAATAGATTTTCTAGGGTTTTATATTACTTAAGATAGTATTAGGATAAACCTAGATAGAGTCTAAGTAGTTACTAAATAGCTAGTACTAAAGTCTTTTAGAGATATCTAAGTATTCCTTAGTTTCTATAACTTTTATTATAAGTTTATTATAAGATATTCTTATATTATAGCCCCTATAAATAGCACGCTCAAGGGAAGCTAGAATAGCATAAAGTCAGGAGCCTTCGCCTAGACGGGGGAGATATAGACTATATTTGAGATACTTCGGAGAGCATTCGCTAAAGCCCTAATACTAAGATATTATAACCTAACGTTAGAAACTAGGGTTAAGACTAATATATCTACTTAGGTAGTATCTAGTATGCTCTTATAGAAGTATAGCATAGTTTAGCACCTAGTAGCCTTCTAGTTAAGGAAGCTCTTAGATATAGAGAGGTACTAGGCTATAGGGTAATAGGAACTCCTTGCTATTATAAAAAGTTTAGATTACTAGGCGTAGTACTTATAAGGACTCCCTAAGAAATTTATAGTACTTATAGACTATATAGCGCTAAAAGGAGTACTTACTATACTTACGCGGGATATTTGCAGAAGACTTATGCAATAGGTTTACTACTTATTAGTATTTAACTTTAAAATCTAATATAAGTTAGGGGTTACTAATCCAGTAGATAGACTATTATAACACCCTAACTATATAGTAGAAGATGCTAAGGTAGACAATATACTTCCTACCTTTAGAAAGAAACTTAGGCTTATTAGCTAGCTTTTAGTAAATATTCGCTAACGTATTGCTAAGCTTAAAGGGACTATAGCTATTATAAGAACTTATACCCGAGCTATCTAGCGAAGCATATAAGAACCTTGCTAGAGGGCTAGCTCTAAGGTTAAGGGATCCTTACCCTCAAGTTAGTACTACCCTATAATAGGTACTAATAAGCTATTATATATAAGTATATATATTAGCGCTATTACCTGTACGAAAGCATATATAGGTGCTATGCTAACTGCTCTACGAGAGAATAGCGATAAGCTAGAGGACTCAGGGGAGCTAGGGTTACTATACTAGAATAGTATATCCTACGTGCTATAATAAGGGAGCTTATTTAGGATAAAATAGCTTATATGCTACGACTAGGCATAGATCTTAAATAGATAGTTAGAGGACTATAGGCTAAAGACCCCTTTTATAGAGATATTATAGCTAAGGTTCGCTAGGATACTAGGGAATACTAAGGATACTAAGTTAATAGGAATAACGTCCTTTGGTTTAGAAGAAGACTTATTATCCTAGAAGAGGGATCCCTCTGCTATAAAATCCTAAAGAACTATTATAATATACCTAGATTAAGGTATATAGGAGTAAATAAGATAGCTAAGCTAATCTTGCGAAAGTTTTATTAGCTATATTTAATAGAGGATATATAGCAATATATCGCTAAGTGCCTGCGCTACTAAGGGGTGCGTATATTATAACATAAGCTATATAGGCTACTATAAATACTAGAACTACTAGCATACCTATTCTAATAGATTTCTTTAGACTTCTTAACTAGCTTGCTAGAAAGTCGCTAAGATAACGGAGTTACTTATAATATAATTCTAGTAATTATATATCGGATAACTAACGTAGCATAGTTCTTAGTAATAACTAAGCGACTAGATGCTGCGGGTTTAGCGAGGATCTTATATCAAGAGATCGAGTATTAATATAGCACGCTAGAGGTTATTATTAGTAACTAAGATAAACTAATTACTAGCTAGTTCTAGCGAGACTAGACTAAGGCCTAAGATATAAAAAGGTATATCTCTACTATATAGCATCTATAAATAGATAGCCAGACCGAAAGAATATACCAGACCTTAACTATATATCTTATAAAGTTTAGCAAAGGCTCGCGCAACTAATAGGCAATGCAATTAGTTAAAGCCGAATTTTTATATAATAATAGTAAATATACTACTATTAGCATATCCCTATTTGAGGCCCTTATGGGATACTACCCTCGAATAGTTAACTACTGCTTACTAAATATAAAGATCAGGACCTAAGGGGTTAATAAAAGGCTTAAGAAGCTAATAGAGGTTTGCTAAAGAATAGCTAAGACCTAGCAATATATAACTAAGGTATAAGCTAAGAATGCGAATACTAGAATAAAAGCGTAATTATATTATATTAGAGATATTATAGGATTCTTAACGAAGAACTTCCGTTTTATAAAAGGCTAGCAAAAGCTCGCCCTAAGATTTATTCCTATATTAGTTATAGAAGTTATAAGCCCTAATACCTATAGAGTATAACTCCCAGAGAAGTATAGCAGAGTATATAATATCTTCTCTATTACTCTACTTAAGCTATAATATAGCTAAAAGCTTACTAAGGGGTAGCTCCCGGACCTTAAAGAAGACCCTGAGGAATAGGAAGTTAAGGATATTATATTATAAAGAGAAGTATTAATAGGCCCCTTATATTTAGTTAAGTAGAAAGGCTAGCTAGTAGAGTATAATACCTAGGAGCCTGAAGAATACTTAGCAAACGCTTTGCAAATCCTTACTAGATTTAAGAAATAGTAGCGCAAGTTATATTATAAGTAGGATAATAAGTAGTATAGATTAATAAGAAAAGTTAATTAACTATAAGACGGCTGAAATGCTAAAGAGAAGACCCCCCCCCTATAAAAGCAACGCAAACCCTATAGGTATCTAACCTTATATTACTATAGAAGTCTATTATACCTTCGCTAAAGTTCTGCTAGTATTACTACTTATCGTTATTATTATTACCCTCGTTATCATTATTATTATCCTCGCTCTCCTCCTTAGAGCTATCGCTAGTAATACTACTATTACTATCCCAACTATCGCTCTCTATGGTATTATTAGAGTTGCTATCCTCTGCAGCTAAGGACTCATCCTCCTCGCTATTATAAACCTAGTACTACTAAGCTATTGCTAAGGCATTACTAACCTTCTTCTAAGAATTTAGTCGAGGCGCGGGATTACTACTAATAACTTTAAAAATAGTAATAAGAGCTTAGTAGTAAGTATTATAAAGTATATAGGATCCTTAGCCTAGTGAGCTGCTTATAAATATATATTAAACTAATAAAAGGGTAAAACTAACTATAAGGTAAAACCTACTTTAAGCGAAACCTATAGATATACCTAGGTATATGAAGCTATACTCTCCTCGATACCTATAGCGAGGAGTTAGTTCTTATAGTTCTTAGAACTAGGCTTAAGACTAGCAGGGTTTACTAACTAGTTATAGAGGTATTAGAGAAGCTCCTGCTCCTGCTCTATAGCTATAAAGATATAGAAGATCTTATACTACTAATACTAGCTAGTAGTAATTGCGCAGATATAATACTTAACCTAGTTCTAATAGAAACGAGTAGTACTAATAAGATAAGTAGGAATCTAGAAATAGGAAAAGTTAGCCTATACCTCTCTTAAATAATTGCTAAACTCACCCTATAGTACTTAATATTATAAACCTAGTATAACTTGCACGTATAATCACTATTGCACCGATAGGCGTAGATAACCTAGGTATTCTTATAGAGCTATAGCGCGCAGCTAACGCAGGGTTCGCTACTACCCGCCTAATTATACTAATAGTTACTACTACTAAGTTCAGCCTTAATAGGGCTATACTTAGCGAGGAGTTAGCTAATAAAGCTCTTAGCGCTTATAATATTTAAGGAAGTATTAAAAGATAGGAAGGGTCTATGAAGGCTTAATAAAGGGCTTAGATAATATAAAAGTAGTTATTAAATAATATAGTATAATAAGGAGGGAAAAGAACTAACCCTAGGGTAGGAAAAAGCTATTATTTTATAAATAGCTAAAGAGACCTCGCTAAACTATTATAAAAGTAGATATAACTTTAGATAGCAAAGAATAGTAGTTACTTACTATAGCAAGTACTACCTACTAGGAGGTAGACGTAGTAAATTAGTAGTAATAATCGCTATCCGACCTACTTAATAGCCTTATGATATACCTATTTAGAAGGGGGATAATAGGATAAAAAACGAAGTTATTATAAGGGTATAATATAAGAAAGTGCTCGCTAGATAAAGGGCAAATAGCAGGAGAACAAAAACGAAGCTACTATAAGGATAACTACCCTCTTTCAAAAGGAAATAATAGGATCCCTTTAGAATAGCCTGGATAGAGAGTATAAAAAGGCCTAAAAGGAGAGAAACTATAAGGAACGGGACTATAAGCTTAGCTATTATATCTATAACTCTAAGGGCCCTATTATCTTTTAGCAAATACTTAGCAAATAGTTACTATACTGGATAATAGTAGCAATAAGTAAAGGACTAGGACCTACCCCGGATAGCTAAGAAGGATAATAATAGAGGGCTAACCTATAATACCTAATCTTATAATAGGGATTACTATAATTAGAAGGGGGATAATTATAAAAGACTAGATACCTAGACTAGAGAAGCTAGAGATACTTCAGCTAGTATAGGCTAAAGGGATAGAGAGGCCTATAGGTCTAGGGTATAGAACCCTTATAGCAAAGACCTAGTAAATACTTACTAAAGGCTAGAAATAAAGGATCTTAGAGGAAGCAAGCAAAAATAGCATAATAATACTAATCCTACCTTTTGGATGCTTCTGCTATTAGTTTGACCTGACTGTGGCTCTTAGCCCCTCGATACCTTTACAAGAACCTTCCCTTGCTTTAAGACAGGTATAAACCTATGCCCGCCTTCTACTAACTCTGAGGCTTAATATATAGTTAATAGTATTAAAAAACTCGTTATTAATTAACTATATAGGGTAGGGGTACTAGTAACGCCTCCTCTACTCGCTAGACTCTATAAGTAGCTAGGTTAACTCTAATCTTATATATTAGAGTTATTAATAGCGTTATTAACGCCCTTATTAACTTCCTCCTCTTTAACCTTATTAGAAGAGTCCTCCTCGCGCGCTATAGGGCTAATAATATCTCCTGTAGTATATATCTCATCGCTAGTACTATATACTCATCCTAGACTTCTTAATATAGATTAGGCTAGCTAATACCCCTCTCAAATACCCACTCTGCCTTAGGATTATTAAGAAGGAATACTAACCTCGCCTTATCGCTATAGTATACCTTGCCTTCGTTATTAATATAATTACTAGACTTAAAGGCGATTAATAACTAGAAGTTAAACTGCTTATATTTAATATTATATTTATTTAATAACTATAATAGTATTACTTAGTTATTTAGATCTAGCACTTATTATTAATCTATTTTACTATATTAACCTAGAAGGGCTTGCGCACTACTACCTTCTTAGTATTAAGATGCTTCTCCTAGTAAGCAATAGCTAACTTCTCTATATACCTTGCTATTATTTCTAGCTTCTATACTAACCTCTGCTATTTTTAAGTAGAGTTAATATTAAGTATTAACTCTTAAGTTAATACCTATAAGGACTGCTCTATAGAGGGCTAGACTTTGATATTAATACTTAAAGACTTCTTAGCTCGCTTTTTCTTTAATAGGATAGTCTTTTTTAGCAATAGGGGTAGAGGTAGTAGTAGCAGTAGCAGCAGGGTAGCGGACTCTAAATAGTCTTCTACTACTAGTATAGTAATAACTATCCTATCTAGTATTTAGAGATCCTCTTCCTGCTACTAATTTTAGGTACTAGGAGCTATTCTAATAGGGTTATAATAGTTATATTATTAACTTTCTGATATTAATAGATATATATATATCCCTACTAGCCTAGGATATAAAAAACTCTACTAACTCGAGGGATAGGTAAGCAATAGAGAGGGCAAGCGGTGAGGCCTAGCCACGACTACGCTACTCTATAGGGGTTATATTAGTACTTAGATGGCTTTATAACTAGGTGGAGGCCTAAGCGAAGTCACCCTCTTACTATAGATCCTACCGTACTGTGGTTGCTGATCAGGCCCGGAATCAGCTAGATTGGGCTTGAGCGGTGGGCGGCGGGCGGCGGGCGGCGGCTGACTGGTCGACAGGCTCAACTCGTCTGTACTCTTGCAGATCAAACCCAACGCCTTGGGGAAACAAAAAAATTGCTTGGTGAGCACATCGTGTTGGGGGGCCTTTTTGAAGACGACTTCATTTCGTTCCCAGCTTGCTGGAGGCAGGGCGGATCGATCTCCAAGGTTAGAGGTTGTGCATGGTGGGGTGGTTGCCGCCCGGGAAATATTGGACGAACGGAACGACGGTGAGCCGAAGGATTGTCTTGCAAAAACGGACAATGACATTGAACTGAGGAGCAGCAAGAATGTGATCATTGTGACTGTCACTGAACATTTACGGCAGTCATCTGCTGGGTCGGGTCGAAAAAGGAACTATCGCCACGGGCGACGAGATCGCGTCTACACATCTCCCGAAAAAATGTAGCACATATTACAAAAGAGGATGGAGATTGTATATGCGGCTGAGTGAGCCCCTGTTACCGCTGTCAGACAATGCCATGCTTGATGTGTGGCAAATGAGATGTCGTCGTTTTCGCGATGCGAAGAAGAAACCGTGCGTCGGGGGAGCTCTGCAGCATTCTTTTTTCGTCGGATGTGGGTATGTATAGTGGCTACTGTGCTCTGTGAGCAGGTCCGCCTTGTTGAAGGATGAGGCTGGTGGTCTCTGGCGTTGCCCGGGAAGAGCAGCAATCAGAAAGACAGGGGACACGACTTGGGGCCCCTGAACCATCCATCAGAGCCAGGCTATCGATTTCACCGGCAGGCATCTTCCCAAGCTGTCTTCTCATCTTTTCTTCATTCCATTAAAATCCCTGACGGAGCCGGGGTGGCAATCAGAGAACAGTGGAAAAGGGTTCGTAGAAAAGATGGAAATACGGAGATATGACCGAAAGACACGGAATTATGATGATACTGATGGAAGGGACAAGGAAAGGAAACACCGTTTCGGCGTTGTTGCTCCGGCAAATGTGTGATTGGGACGCGGCACGACTGCCCAGCCGCGCAATGTCCGAATGCTCCCTGCTATCCCCAGTAATTAAGCTACATTCTTGCCCGCACCGTAGTTGCGTACTCCCAGTCCGTACAGCACTACAGAGAATGTCAGAGATTTTCTTTGGTTCCCTCTTTTTTTCTTGGAATATCTGATCTCAGCCTCATCTGCTTTTGCGTCCCATAATCCCTCCACCCCCGGCCTACACTAGCTCAGGTGGATAGGCCAAGTTGCTCCGTTCTTTCTTGGTTTGGGCGGCTATTTTTGGGTCAAGGTCTGCAAACCTTTTTTGCGAGAACCCACGAGCGTCGGGAATTCGTGTCCACAAGCAGGAGACGGATTGCGACGCCCACAAAGCCGTCGTAACCGCGCCAGGCGTTTCGGACGATGTGGACGCGGTGGTCCTCCGGAGCGCAGACTGGTCGGTCTTGTGGACACCATCTTTTTTGGCAATACCACCAAGCGCGGCGGCGGCCATCTGCCAAGTGCGCCACGCGCACGAGCCACGACTTGATGGGTTCATGCAGTTGGACTTGGCGACGATGTGGAGGGCAATTGCTGATCATGATGTCTGCAAGCAGCAAACCCGTGGGCTTGGTACAACTGGACTTACTAGAGGCGATAGCCACCACTGACCAGGTGGGAGGCGTCATCCTTTACTTGGAAACCCTCTTACTCGGCATACTCGGCAGTTGCAGCGATCCTATTTCACGCAAGTCCAAGCTGCGATATATCGGCGCTCAGCTTCCGCCCTTGCATCGTCTCCGCCATCACCTTGCCCGTTCCGAGACTCAGGCTGATGCCCCAGGGTCCGTGACCGGCCGCAATAAAAACCCCGCCGTCCGCACCGGGCCGTGTTGAGATTCCACTTCCGAGCCGGGAGTCCGGTATTCGGCCCAGGATCGGCGCTCCGGAAGCCGTGACCGGTCGGAAACAGAGACCCTGTCGGACGACTTCGAGTTCGTCTTCCCGGACGTTGATGATTCGTTCGGCTGTTTCCTTCAGCTGGTTTATTGCGGCCGCTGAAATCGGAGTTTGGCCGGGCAGATCTGGGAGAGTGAGCGATGGGGCGTTGACGCCGGCGATGTAGACGTGCCCGCCCACTCGGGAGAATAGTTCGGGGGAGAAGCCTTCCCCGCCGGTGCTGAAAATGGCGTGGCAGTCTGCTTGCCTTTGGTCATCGCCCGGTGGCTTGACGACGAGGGAATGACCTGCCAGGCTGGAGATGGGCAGTTCAAGTGAAGCGCCGGGGAAGAGCTGGGAGAAAACGCGGGGTGACCAGGCGCCTGCTGCGATTACCAGGCGGGTGCAAGGCACGTCGGTTTCGGTGGATGACGTGGTGGCGCCGATGCGTACCGTGGAAAGCTCGCCGCGGAGGTCGGTGTTGATGGAGAGCACCGTGGCCGGGTGGTGGAGGTGGACGCCTTGCGACTTGCAGGTTTCGAGCAGGAAGGTGCAGAGACGAAGGGGATCCCTGGAGTCATGTCAGGTTTCATGTGTATTGAAGAGTGTCAATGAACAGGGGTACGGACACTTGGCTCGTTGTCTCCGAGTCTCCGATAATTTGGACATCGTCACCCGCTGCTCGTCGTAGCCACGAGGGACCGTCACCGGGCCTCTCAACGGCTTCGACGGCTTCCGCTCGGCTGCCACCTTCACTTAGCCAACCGCCGCCCTTTTTGCCTTTTTTGATGGGCGCTGCCGCGTGGCTGTACGTCGTACTGGATGACCATCCCCATCTGTCTCGGCCATTGTTCTCTTCAGCGAGCTTCTTGTGCTCCTCGAAACTCAGAGCTCCCAGAGCCGCAGACTTGGAGGAGAACCAGTCCCGCGCCAAAAAGCCACCGGCATACCCCGACGCTGAGGCGAAGAGCTCTGGTGATTCTTCCACAAGGTGGATTGTAGAGCCGGGCTGATGGTCTGCAAGGTAATGGGCTATCGAGAGGCCGATAATGCCTGAGCCCACGATTACTGTTGAGCTCATTGTCAAAACATGAAGCTTGTTAGGGATGTTGAGCAATGACGTTATTATTCGACAAGCTCGGGCAGCTTTGAAAACAGCACCGAGCTGGGACCCCGCCATGGCTGATAAGATAAGGACTTCTGCAGCAGCTGGCCCCGCTCCACCACACAGAGCGTTCGGATCCATTGGCGCAAGCGAGACTACAGCTCAACCGACCATTGCCCCCCCCTACCTGACATGACCCGACCGCATAACCTGACCTGACCTGACCACTGCTGCGGGTAGGCGGGGGCTGCAGGCCCGGATTCTATTGGTTGAAGGGGTGGAACGCACTCTGAATGAAATCTGGCTGTGTAGCAATGGTCAGGTCAGGTCAGGTTGTGCGGTCGGGTCATGTCAGGAAGGGGGACAATGGTCGGTTGAGCTACAACCTCGGCGCAAGCCGCCTGCCGTGCTGAGACTTTTGCATTCCCGCTCTTGAAGCGACTGAGCACCAAACTTGTACATCAACCTCCCTCAGTGCTGGAAACCCACAATGGCGTCAAAGGTGATTGTTGTCACCGGTGCAAGCCGCGGCATTGGCTTGGCTATCGCGCAGTATCTCCTTAAGAATTCCCACAAGGTTGTTTTGGCGGCGAGATCCAAGGAACAGTTGGAGGCAATCAAGGCGGCACATCCTGGGCAGGTCGAGTATGTTGCAGGAGACTTGGGCGATCTGCAGGTGAGAAGGCATCAGCAGTTGCGATACGTGATTAAGCTGCTAATAGCTGCAGACCATCCCTAAGATCGCTGACACTGCTGTTCAAGCATTTGGCAAGATTGACGGAATCGTCGTCAACCATGGCGTGCTTGAGCCCGTCAGCCGCTTGGAACACTCCAATATCGAGGACTGGAAGAGAGCGTACGACATCAACGTCTTCAGCGGACTCGCTTTGGTAAGGATATATGTGAATGACATGAATTGCATTGGTGTTATCTAACTACGAAGCAAGGTCCAAGCGGCTCTTCCCGAACTGCGCAAGTCCCACGGTTGCGTACTTTGGGTCTCGTCCGGTGCCGCCACTGGCGCGTACACCGCATGGGGAGCTTACGGCACATCCAAGGCCGCCATGAACCACCTCTCGGCCCACTTGGCCGTTGAGGAGCCCGAGATCACGAGCATCGCCATCAGTCCCGGTCGCGTCGACACTGCCATGCAGAAGGTCATCCGTGATACTGGCAAGGACCACATGGCCGAGAAAGACCACAACTCTTTTGTCTCCGCATTTGACAAGGGCGAGCTCTTCAAGCCTGAGCAACCCGGCAACGTGATGGCGCGGTTTGTGGTTAAGCCGCAGCATAACCTGTCTGGCAAATACTTCAAGTGGGTTGCACCGATGCATCAAACTTTGACAGCTGCTGACCCGCAGCAGGTGGCAAGCTGGAGAGCTTTCGGCGTACCATGAATAGAAGATAGACTTGTTCACTGAATTGTCCACTGTTAGCCCACTGCTTGAGCTAGTAAAGAGCAAATAGAAAACATTAGACATGATGCCTCAGTCGAAAGATGAAAAGCTCATATTTGATTCCACATTGTTTATTCAGGATTAGCATGGAATATGTTTCATCATCATCGGCAACGTCGCGAAGAAAACCGAAAAAAGTTTGCCTACCTTGAACAACAAAGCTGAGGGTTTGCATCATTAGCAGGACTCCTCAGTCCTCAGCCCAACCACACCCTGCAACGACATCCCCGGTCAGCGTCGAGTCCACGCATCTCTGTCGATGAAAGAAAGTCGCGTTGCGAAGCAGTTGCTCAGGGGTTATCGTTTCTCCATCTTGGAAAGTCGGTATTTGATAGTACTTTATTGTAGACATCATCGCAGAGGCGAAGCAGCGCAAAACAGGGATTGCGAGCGAAGCAGGCGGGCAGCTTACATTTTCTGTCTGCGAGTCTTGTTAGCTGGTTTCAGCCAATGAAAAGAACCAGACACGAGATAGCTCAAGGTAACAAGTCAGAGAAGTCCGTTTGGCAGGACGGTCATTCACCACTGTATGAGGGGAGTTATTCCTCGTAAGTTTGGGGCGACAACAGATGTCATCATGTAGACGAGGCGGCAAGAGATAAACAGAGAAAGACCTACCAGAGACAATCCGAACGAGGCGCAGAGACGCCACCGGCTCAACGGAAGGAGCGCATGGTGAATATCGTCTCTGCTGTTGTTTGGTAACGCATGAGAAACAAAATAAGAAGCCTCCGTTGGAAAATCGACATTTAAGGGACGAAAAAAATTTGGAGTGATTGGAGAACTTGGCCCGTGCGCTATGGAGCGCCGGAAGCTTCTTTCACCGAGCGCCGTGTGTAATTGGTTGAGTGGAGTCCAGTCAGGTCGCAGCTTTTAAAAAAAAGTTGCCTGCCATACCGCACTGTGGCTCGCGCTGGCGGACCGCGGGGAGGTCCAAATGCAATTGATTTCCCGCACCCAAATAGCATAAAAGACCCCACCAACAGCAGCCGGCGTGGGCGAGCTACATTGTCCCGCGATACTTCACACGCCCGGTCCGCCTTCGTCATTTCACCGCCAACCATCTCCGATATATAAGTAGAAAACGGCCTCAAACTTTTGTGACGATACATCAAATATTCGGAGCTCTTCCTCGCAGCACCCTATAAATCAGAATTCCTGGCCAGGAATATAGCCAAGCACGCCCATTTTCTACGACACACCGCGATTCATCGTACATTGCACTTAACTCACCTCTCGCTATGTCCGACCACGATATTGCGGGTAAGTCCTTTGCAGTTTCCTCAGTTTCTATCTTCCTTCGGTGCACCTTACAGAATGCCGGGGACACTGAGCCGCCAGTTATTTCCCGCGGGTGCTCATCTCCCTCCCATAGTGATGTGCCTTTTATTTCCCCAATACTCCATCATACCCGTTCTTCAGCCATCATTCTCGTATTAGACATTTCAGTTTTCACCAGTGCTTCCGCATTTCTTCACCATTTCTTCACCAGAGCTAGGTTTGCCGGCAATATTGCATTGCAAGAGGAATTGCGACGAAAATGGCAAATGGAAGGAATTGTGAACAGCCCATTACGGCTCGGAGTGCATACACCATCCCTCGCACAATATGATGTCTTGTAGACCTCGCTGACGCAGCATCACAGGAAACGATGACTTGTCCTTGCCGAAGGGTATGTCTCACCCGCTCTTATCACCGTTGATGGGAGAGACGTCTTCGACGATGCCATCTGTGCCCCGTTCATGTTCACGTCAGCTGACCCACCACAGCAACCGTCCAGAAGATCGTAACGGAGATTCTGCCGCCGGCTCAGGGCGTCGCGTTCTCCAAGGAAGCCCGCGACCTCTTGATCGAATGCTGCGTCGAGTTCATCACCCTTATCTCGTCCGAAGCCAACGAGATCTCCGAGAAGGAGGCCAAGAAGACGATTGCTTGCGACCACATCACGAAAGCACTCGAGCAACTAGGCTTCTCTGACTATGTCCCCGCCGTGCTCGAGGCGGCGGCAGAGCATAAGGAAGTCCAAAAGGTACCCCTTCGAGCCATTCCATCGTTGAAAACCAGGCAAGAGGTTCACTGACACCCGCTGCAGGGACGCGAGAAGAAGGCAAACAAGTTCGCCAATAGCGCCATTCCCCTCGAGGAGTTGGAGAGGATGCAGAGGGAGGCGTTCGAGGATGCTGCCAACAGACATGCTTGAGCACACGTTTTAACTTGCAGGTTCATCACTTGTTTCATAATTGTTTTTTTGGTTCGGCATGGATACGGCGTTTGAGGCTACACTTGGGAACTGATCATTACGAACTCACCGCGCTGACGAATGTATGATTCCGGCTTTTGCCGCCATGGGAAAGGCAACACATCGATAGCAACCTTCATCGACTATGGCATGGTCCTTCGCGGGTACTTTGCATAAAAACAGAGCCTGTGGGACTTCGAATCCGCCTGTTAGACACAAAGATTCGTACTTTCTGTTTGCATCGGCCCGAGGCCGCCATCCCATCTACGTGAGTGTACATGATGTAGATCCCTTATTGATATCGTAAGCATCCCTTCATTATTGCCTTCCATAAATCAAAAACGCCGCAGATCCATATAGATGGTGAATGAGTCTCACCACAGCAACCTGTCCAGCCAACACATCCCGAAACATCTCACCACAGCCGTCGTTGGTAGTATACCGGGGCCTCCCCTTGCGACAAACGCTTGATCTCCTCCTTGATCAGCCTTCGCCTTTCGGCACGGCTGATGGGCTTGTCGCTGGCGGCCTCTGGGTCCGGGTGCTTCTGGTCCTTGACCTTCCACCCGTTGATATTCCTCTCCCTCTCGTCCATCTTGTCCAGCTCCTCCGGGCTCACGCCGGGATCCTCCTTCTCGGACGGCATCATCTTCCTCCACACTTCTGATGTCCACCCTCCTTGCTTCTGTCCAGCAAGCTTCTTGGGCTGTCGTTTCTCGGGCACCGAGGGGTTCACCTCGATGACGATCTGGTCCTGCTTCCCGCCTCCGTACAACGGCGCATTCTGTCCGTTGCCAGATACATCCTTGAGGTGGTCAGGGACGACGTAGGACGTCTTGGGCGAAGGTCGCGGGTCGCGGTCCGGCTTGATGGCTTCGCGCAGCTGGTTGAGGGTCCGCTGCTGGATCACGTAGCCGCTGAGGAAAAGGGCGGCAGTGCATGAGACAACTATTCCGGAAGACGCGTTTGCACATGCGGCTCGCGGCACATGCGCGTACGCGTTGGAGGGTTAGCGGTTTGCTCTACATTCTTGTATTTTGTGCGGTCGGACTGGAATGCGGGAACGGGCGGGTGCAAGTGTTACCAATGGCGGAGGAGAGTAGAATTGAGACTTGCGACGATGTGAGAAGCACCATGATCGCGGCGGAAACGCTGGGGTTTCTATTCGAAATCGATTCGGTAGATTGCGATAAAGTGTCTAGAAAGACTCGAGAAGAAGTAACTGCGTTTGAAAAACGTCGATAGAGGCGCCATTTGCCCCCCTGATTGATGTCGCAGTCGCCAGATGTGACGCGGCTGAGCAGCGTACTCGGAAGTGGGCTGTTTACTCCGTTCGCGGGGCAACTATCGATAAGCTTTCTGTCATTGGCCCGTTGCAGCAGGACGTCAACTTTTTTGGCCTCGAAAACGTCACGCCTCAGCTAGGTAGGGTAGCTTCCTGTGTCGCATTTGCCAATACTACTCACTCCACCAGAAACATCAATCGCAGAAGCTCTTTCGCGAACACGCCTCAGGACTTCAAAAAAGCGGCCAAGCGACGCCTTCTCAGGCAAATTTCTCCCAGCCCTCTTGCAACCCGACCGACAAACGAACTTTGTTTCCGTGCGATTTCCTCCTTCGAGACCTTCCCGCCCAACCATCGATCGCATCCTGCGGACCCACCCTGTACACGGCGCCGGCAAGATGAGCAAGCCCGACACCCACTACGCCGACGAGCGCAAGTTCCTCGACGAACGCGGCTCCTCGGCCTCTCTCGCCCCCAACGGCGAGAACCCGGCCACGATCATGGAGAAGGCGGTCCGCGAGCGCATCGTCGACGCCTACTTTTACAAGGAGCAGTGCTTCGCCGTCAACGAGGCCGACATCGTCGACCGCGTCGTCGAGCACGTCAACTTCATCGGCGGAACGTACGGGGTCACGCAGAAGCCGACGCCCTTCCTGTGCCTGGCCTTCAAGCTGCTCCAGCTGGCGCCGTCGGACGAGGTGCTCGAGACGTATCTGCGGTTCGGCGGGGAGAAGTTCAAGTACCTGCGCGCGCTGGCGTGCTTCTACATCCGCATGACGAGGCGGGCCAAGGACGTGTACCTACTCCTGGAGCCGTTCCTGGAGGACCGGAGGAAGTTGAGGAGGAAGGGCAGGCAGGGGACGAGCCTGACGTACATGGACGAGTTCGTGGACGACCTTTTGACGAAGACGAGGGTCTGCGCGACGAGTTTTAGGGAGCTGCCCAAGAGGGTTGACCTGGTCGATCTGGGAGAGCTGGAAGAGAGGGTCAGCCCTCTTGGAGATATTGACGAGCTGCTGGAGCAGGAAGAAGAAGAGGAGGGGAATGGCAGTCCCAGGGAGAATGGCGCTGACGATTCTGAGGGGGAGGTTATCGAGGGAAGGAGAGACGGCGAGCCGATGGACGTGGAGAGGAGATCACGGTCGAGAAGTAAAGACCGATCTCCTTAAGAGGACGATAATGACGCAAAATGATACCCAAGCTAGCTCGTAGACGAAAGAAATCCTTCAGAGTAAAGCGTACGCAACGGCGCATTCGCACCCGCGTCTCATTTCGTGGGTATATTGTATCCTAGTTATACAAAGTTCGGGTTGATCATGTTTGCTGTGCGCAAAACACCTATGCGGACAGCCGTCGGAGAAGATCTCTAGCCACGCCGAGGAGACGTCTGTCGTCCCAAAACTGGCCGATCAACTGCAAACCAGCTACCCTCCGGCTGTCGTCCGCGTCCGCATCCGGCGACTCGATCTTCGTCGGAATGCTGATAGCCGGCAGGCCTGCCAAGCTCGCAGGCACCGTGAAGACGTCGTTCATGTACACCTGCACCGGCGTCTGTTGCCTAATCTCTTCGACCCTCGGCGCAAACGTGGGCGCCGTGGGACACAGCAGGAAGTCCACCTGCGATGGTCCCAGTTTGTCTTGCAAGCCGACCTCATCCTTCATATCGCTGAGGTCGAACTGTTGCGGATCATACAACGGATTCTCCAAGCTGAACACGCGATCAAAGTCCAGCTGTACGAGTTTGCGCACGCGCTGTGCTTGGATAAAGTAGTTGTCCATGGCCTCCGAGCTGAGACTGTAGGAACCGAGGAGGATGCGGCGCTTCACCTCGTCGCCGAAACCCAGACCGCGGGTTTTCGAGTACAAGACCTCGCCCGCGCCGTCGCTCTCGTCGCCGCGGGTGCCGTATCGGACACCGTCGTACTTGGCGAGATTGGATGATGCTTCCGCAGGCGCGATGACGTAGTATGCTGAGAGGGCGTGTTTGGTCGAGGGGAGTGAGACCTGCACTACATCGACGCCGGATGCCTCGAGGATGCTTGCCGCGGTGGACCATGCAGTTCGGATCCTGGGGTCTAGCTCTTCGATGTTGTACTCGAGAGGTATTCCAACCCTCAAGCGGGGGCGTCGGTCAGAAGCCCGATCTTGCTGGTTCTTTCGAAAAGCCCTTGAGAGAGATGTTGGGTCCTGAGGATCGTGTTCGCCGTCCAGACCAGTGCCGAACACCACCTCCTCGATGATGCCCACCTCTCGGGCGAGCAGTCCTACGGTATCCAGCGAGTTCGCGTACGGCACCACGCCCCATCTCGAGAGCAAGCCGTACGAGGGCTTGTATCCAACAACTCCGCAGTATGCCGCAGGCAGACGAATCGAACCGCCCGTGTCGGTGCCCAGCGCAACGTCTGCATCGCCTGTTTGCACTGCGACGGCGCTACCACCAGAGCTTCCGCCGGCGGAGGTACGCGTTGACGACAACGGGTTGAGCACCGGCCCATGTATTGAGTTCAGCGAATGCGATCCCATGCCGAATTCATCCATGTTCGTTTTCCCAACCACTCGCGCGCCTCGTTCTCGGAGCTGGCGCACAATGGTGGCTTCGAAAGGGCTTTGGTGGGAGGAGAGAATCGCTGAAGCGCATGTCGTCGGTAGGTTTTGCGTGGCGATGTTGTCTTTGACCGCCAATTTGAAAGGCTTGTTCGCGTTCGCGGACGTAGTAGGAGCGGTCGGCACTGTTTCGGGCGACTCTGGGACAGATGTTAGCTCTGGTGAAGCTGTACCGCTGTCAGTCCCATATACCTGTCTTCACGAAGTGGTTGAAGTAGTGACGCGATCGCCTTTGAGAGCTCCCCAGCTGCCCGAGCCTTCTTGGGCCCAGTGCCCGTGGAGGGCGCAAGCGCGAAAGTTTGGCATGCGAGGACATGAGGCCATCAATGCCAGCCTGTGACGGTGGTGCTGAAGCTACGGCACTTTCGCGTAAGCCTCTGTCACGGAAGTCTGGCGGGCATTTCGACTGAGTGACTAAGCACTTCGGCCCCACGCGGTGCTGGCCGCCTTTCCGGCCCCGCTCGGACCGTCTTCCCGGCAGAGGCAACCCACCTCACCTCGTCGTTCGTAAGCTCAGTAGCCGGAATTTACTACTGAATCCAGGTCTTCGGTGTTGTCCCGGATTTTATGTTGTGCTTTTGTATTTTTCTACGGATTGATCCCGGCAGCCAGCGGTCCAGGAGCCGAATGCCATTGACACTTAACAAATTTGCATTTACCATCTTGAAGTCAACTACTTATTTACCTCGCTGACTGCTCTAGGCGAACAGGAGGTTCCTCAACAGACATATAAGTTCATGCTGCTGTGTCCAAGGGGAAGTCTTCGAACTTTGCTGCCTCGAGCATTTGATACTGACTACTGCTACAGCAAGCAGTTCATTGTGGGGACACAAGGACGTCGGGAACTCGGATGCTCGAGATGACCAGGCCAGGCGGCAATCTACAAGACTCACTGTCTCACAGAGCGACGCGTCGCATACGAAGTCACTTTTGACTCAATTCAAAACATGTTCTTGACGCGGTCTAGACAAAAAGTTTCGCTGTTTGGACAGATTAGAGAACCGACCCTAAACCGTTGAGATATGCGTAGTCAAATGGTCAATCCGCGAATAATATGACGAGCGTCCGTGCCATGGTTTGTAATCTATAAAACGCCAAGGTATCAACCCATCCATCTGTATTGTCCTGACTCCGAATAAATCCACACTTCTGCGCCTCTTCTAGCGACCCCCAGAGCCGGAGCGATAGTTGGACCCGTCGGAAGGCTGGTACTGCGTACTTTGGTTTCCACGCACTTCGCCTTTGTGAAAGTCCTCCATAGGAACACCACCGTGCTGGGAGACTTGGGAACTCGCTTTTCTGCGTCCGAATACTAGTCCTGGGTGTCCTACATTCAAACAAAACACGGCAACAGCCATGACCCTGCAGGCTTTGTCAGCGAGTCCTGAAACAAACGCAAAATTATGAGTTCTCTTACGCTGACTCCAAGGCAATGCATAGGGCCTCATCTCGGAACCAATGACTGAAGTAGCCCCCGTGTAGCTCCACGATACGGTAGACGCATCGGAGGAGGATGAAGAACGTGCTGAGCCCCAGGAACAGCAGGAAGATCCTGAGCCGTCCGTCCATCTTTGATCGCCCGATCGAGCGGTTGTATCTGATCATGTAGTCCGCAAACAGAAGCGAGAAGACCACCAGCGAAAACACCTGAAACACCAGTCCGGCCAGGGAGATGTTCACGCCTCGATCGACGGCGGCTCTGGTGGTGCTGACGGAAGACGAACCGCCGCCAACGGCCTGGAGAATAAGGGACACAATGTCGGCAGGTATGAAGACTCAGTAAAAGATCTTCGGCTTGACACGGGGTAGCGATGCGTCTAGATGGTTTATTCTGCGCCACGAAATCATTAGTCCTTCAATGCCTCGACTCTTTCTCACAAGGAATATTGAAAACGTACGTCTGGGACAGGAGAGCGTAGACGGCAGCAGAAAAAAAGACGGGGGCGACCGTGATGCACACTACGCGCATGTCATGTTAGCCCCGTGATCATCGATTTCGTGTTGCATGTTAACATCGAACCTATTTGCATCAAGAATCCTTCAAAGTTGAATGGGTTATCATAAATGAATAGCCGTCCTACGTAGCCGACGATTTCAAGTACGCAGCCAGCAATCATGCTCCCCATGAATCCCCATGTCCTCTTTTGGATTCCCTGTACGGCATGGACCAGTAAGGCTTTCGAAAAGAATGGTGATGAAGATGGAGCTGGCTGGCACCGACGGTCGATATCGCAGGATGCTCCATTCGATCGGGCAGAGCTCGAGGGTACAGTTGGCGTCTGGCCCGAAGGCGATCAATCCGTTCGATAGCGTCGACATGATGGAATTATCGACGACTCGTCTGGATATGTGACTATGGCATCATTGTAAGCACGATGGGATGAAGCGGGACATCCTCTTATTAACCGCGAGCTCACCACAGATGCCTAGTGGGAGTAAATAAGCATTGGCGACGGAAGGCCCGTTGGCCCGCAGGATTCGGTGTGTATGTGCATCCGACATCTGCAAGTATTAGCTCCATCGCATCAGAACGTGGCTTAGGCATCCTCCGACGTGGCCCACAAACTAGCCTCTCCTCAAGTACCTAAGCGCGACGTGGTCGACCTAACCGCTAACGTGAACAATTTTTATTGGACGAATGGTGTCAAAACTTCCATAGAAACGATCATTGGCACCGGGTAGTTATACCGCGATACCGAAAGAACGAGACCAGTGACTGAGATGAAGATAACGATGATCCCTTCTGGGAGAACAGCAGTGCGAAAATGAAGGAGTCTGGCAGGACGAGTTCGCGTCCATTTGGACATACTCTGTCCATACTCAACTCGAAAATATTGAGTCAACCAGGATGATGGAGAAAAGTTTTGCTGTGCCACTGGTAATGTCCGCAGGCTATCCGGAACAAAATTCTTTGGCGTCGAATGCGAGCATAACCTCGTGGGCGCCCTGAAAGACTGCAAGCTGACGTTGGATGGTTTGGGTGACCTTGCCCGAAATGGAAATAATGTCGCGACGCTAGCGCCCTTTGGGGCTCCTGCCCAGGTGGGTCTCCCGATTCCCGGCTCACCCGGCGGAGGAAATCCATGCATCTTAGTCTGCCTTAGGTACTTTAGATGTACGACGCGAGAGAGAACTGCTTACGTTGTGTATTTGCTCCAACTCGGCCCCGCGTGTCATAAATTCAGACGACAAAATGGGTTTCAGTGAGGCCTGGCAGTGTATTCCCGAGCGAAAAAAATGCCACAAACAGTTAGAATGTCGCGGTGGAACAGTGCCCCGGTGTCTCTCGGACATTGGGCGAGGCTTGACAAGGAAGGCGCAGGGGAGGAAATGTACCTAATTAGCAGTTTCTGAGCAAAAAGGATGTACTTAGCCATAAGTAAGTTTCCCTTGTGTCAACACATATATTTCGGGACTCATCCAAAACTTGCCTGAAAATGAGAGCTGGAACCGCGGGCTGGTATTCCAAATAACATGGCATTTTTCTTATCTGCCAAAAGTCTTCTGTTCTCAACTTTTGTCATGAGATGCTATCATGGCGACTCCCTCAGTTTTCGGTCAGGATTACCTCGTCGTAGTGGCTCAATGGATAGAAGCACCGAGAGCAATGTACCTGGAATTAGGGATCTAGGTTGCGCGATTCGGCCCTGGATGTTATAATTTCCTAAAGCACATATAATTTCGTTGATTCTGAAGGCCAGGGTGTTGGGAGCTGACAGGATAGGTATTGCCTTGTCTAAACTATCATGGGACTACACGTGGCCTGGAACGTCAAATCGACTCAGAAAATGATGGGAAAATGATGCCAGAGGCTGTTGCAGGTCTTGAATCAGAACCTTTCAGTAAAAAGCCTCGAAACGTGCTGAAACGTAAAGAGAGACAATCTTGATCGGTCTTTATGCTTGACATATGACTCGTAATCTTTTTTCTTGGGACCTTTCGAGGAACTTGCTCTTCAGGCGAGAAATCCTTTATTGACTTTGAGCTGCGGCAAAGTATGAAACTGCTATATGAAAGCATTCAACCTTAATGAAAGCCCCTGATAGGCCTTCTATGAATGCCGAACGGCGCTTTCTAGGTTATTCTTGATGAAACATGCGTCTCTCGACAACTTGCAACTCATGGCGGACAGTTGGAATGAGTACAATGGTTTATCTTGGAGCATAACAGTGAGCTGATTACAAATATATACCGCATATTTCGTCATTCCTGCTGGACTCCATCGCCTTCTTAGATAGCTTTGTTGCAAAGGTGTATTTCGTCGGGATCCCATTTCCCATGGAGATGGGTTCTGAATTCATCCACCACATCGAATCCACTGCTCTTGACAATGTCAAGGAACTTGAGCATCCGCTGCTTTTCCGCCGGCGTCTCCATCTCTTGCCCGACGAAATCGGCAAACGGCAAGTAGAGCGCCAGGTTGAGACCAAGCTGGCCCATCAGCGTTTCGACGTGCCCGAGGGCGGCCAACGCCTGCTGGTGACGTACGTCGGGGGGCATGACGGGCAAACCGCACATGAGGGATTTCCACGCATCTTGTTGGAGCAGATGTGATAACCCGGTGAGGGCCCAATGATAGTAAGGGCTGACGCTGGCGGAAGCGTGATCGTGCGAGTCGGTGGAGAGTTGCGTACGATTCCAATCATTCGAGATTGCAATGCCGACGCTTCGCAGGTGATGTCCAGTCCCTGGACCTTGGGTTCTATGGAGATTTTGAATGGTTCGGAGCCGTCCGCGGAGAGTCGGCGTTCCTGAGTTTTGGTAACCCAGGCCAGGGCTCTGAGCTGCGTCAGCTGATGCTAGATTCGTAAGAAGGGGGCCAGAAAGTCACCTCGGCTGCAAGCTTGCCCACTGCCACATCGCAGAGAGCATGGCATCTACTTTTCTCGAGTCAGGCGACGGTGCGGTTCCCCATTCGGTGTCCAGCGTGAGTGGCCGTGCTGGCCAAGGTTCGGGAGCGACTTGGGGTTCCACTGGGCTCTCGGTCCTCGCGATGCTTCGCCGTCCATGAACACGTTGGCCGATTCTCGCCGTACGCCTTAAAGAAAGCGGAGATTCTCATGAGCCACAGCTGGAAAGTCCCGTCTTCTGGGCCAACATCAGCTTATACAGAGATTTAGTTTCAGGTCTCTATCCGAAGACATGGCATCTCGACGTCTCACCTCGACCGCCGCTAAGAGAAGAGCACTCAGCAAGACTGGAGTGAAGTTTGTCGTCTCGGGCTTCTTCAGCTCGAGTTCAATCACGGACTTCTGCCTCGTCCAGGTGTCCATGACGTTGCGCCTTTCCTCGGCGTTGATACGTAGAATCTGAGGGTTCCGAGAAGCGTACAAGGCCCCCACGATGGACAAGGTGCGGCTGACCTTCTCATCCTGTGCAACATGGCCGTCACCGCAGCGCTCCGTAACACAGAAGCTTGAGTGAGAGAGCCCATGGCTTGGAAGTAGGTGCTGATGTAGCGCCACGAGTCCTGAACCAAGACACTGGGGACCCGCGAGAGTCCCCGTTGCTGCACGAATCGGAATGACGGGGAGGCTTTTGAGGCTGCGCATTCCATGCCGCGGGCGACGCAGCTCGAACACGGACGGCCGCCATCGCACTATTCATGTCAGAAAGAACTTTTTGGTCTGGAGAGAAACCGGTGAGCTTCGAGGGAGGATAGGGTACCTTAGTATGCGACTTCTTGCAAGGAGCTTAGCGGTGCCCGACACGTCGCCGGTCAAGCTGGCCCCATGGCATTTGTGCGGTCTAGCCGAGGGGCAGTCCGCTGGATCGACAACCTGGTCCCAGTAAAGAAGAACACAGAGGCCGGCCTCCGGAGATGAGTATGCACCAAGGGTACCGAGAAAGGCGGGCGGCGAGGATGTCCAGAGGTATGGAGGAACGTCAGCGGCTCTTGGGTAACCGGCGGAGGATTACGAGACTGAGACCTCTTAACGTGGGAACGGTAGAAAGCGTTGCTTTCGAGGCCATTGCAAGCGAGAAAGAAGGCGACGCAACCCCGAATGCGAATGCAGTATGAACAAGCATCTGCTCTTCGACGAATGACTGAGCAAGGCGGTAATGCTGCACTGGTAGTTCACATCTGGCCGGGCTGTTCAAGCCGTCCAGAAAGCACGGGGTGATCAGCATGAGAATCCGACGGCGGGCTCCCAGCTGGCACCAGTTGGAGACTCGCTCTCTCGATCCAGACGGGAGGGTGCGCTGGCGATTCGAGTCTCAACAGTCAGGAAGACACGCCGTGTCGAGCGACTCGAACAACCAACCTGGAAGCTTTTCAAAGCGACATCATGTCTCAATGCGTCCTGACCGTTAGATACCCGAATTCACAGTCTCGGTTACTGCAGCTTATTCAATGTGACGAACCAGGCCGGCCCACGCACACTACCATTGCCTCCAATAGGACCATCACGCAGTTGGTTGTCAGCCTGCAGGTATTCCATGCGTTTGCATCACCTCCCCCTGCGATCTGACCTTACGCGAAGTTGAAAAGCGACATTTTGCGTCGTTAGACCTTCTCTCGTCACGTTGGAATGGCCGCCTCGAACCATCTAATTTGGGCGCCTGCCAGTGAAATTAGGTGGTTCAGCCTCCTTCGACGCGCTGAGCCAAGATGTGACAGACAGTCCCTTCAATTGACTTCTTTCTCTTCTCAATGTCGGCTTCCCAGTCGTGGGGGACGGCTTCCTGCACCTTGCGTTGAAGATTCGACGAATGATGACACTACGCTCCGCTGTAGAACTGGCCCCTTGAGCACTCACGCGCCAGCTTGATGTCGCAACTTGCTGCATTGATCTGGGCCCCCCAACCTTGGCAGCGGCGCGAGCCCTTATGCGCCAAGAGGGACAGACAGATGCACGAAGACGCTAGCAAGGAGAGAAGCGCAAGGGGCATAAACTCAGTTTTGGGTGCATGCTTGTTGCTTTTCCAGATCACATAAAGGTGAAAAGCCAAATGTCAGCTCTGTCGTGGGCTGTCGGATTTCGTGTTAAGCGACGTGGATTCCCTTTTTAGTGTCCAAGACACGTACCGGCTCAAGGCGTTCGAACGGCCGGGTCGGACCAACGCATCGGGCGTCCGCGTCAGCCCACGTCGGGTCCAGCGTCCAGCACCAAATTAGGCAGGCTGCTGACATAAACAAGGTCCTTGTGTCTTTGGGATTCTAGACCAAAACCCTGCGAATCGACATGCTTGCTCCAACGAACAGGCAGCCAACCCTTGTCGAGCCACTCCCGACTGCACTTTCGTCTGGCCCCCTGGCGAACCATCGGCCAGGAACTTTGGTTTTATTTGTTCAGAAAACTCTGGCTGAACCCCATCGAGCTCAACCAGAGCAATTTTCGCGTACGTTCGGGTTGCGTGCCGTGATGGGAATAGTCAGGGCAGCACCTCAATCTAAAAAAAACCTACGAGGGAAACAATCGCCCCAGTTGATATTGTCGATATTGTTCCAGGTCCTTGGGCGCGCCATCAGCCCCGTTGTTTAAACCTTTGGAGAGAACGACGCCATCCATGGCTGTTCATCTCTTATACGCAGTAGATGGCGTGTGGGGGACTCCGCGCGCGGTCTCGCAAGGATGAGCCAGTCCGTCTCGCTTCAGCTTCGGGTCTTTTGACCGGTCCGGGGGGTGGGAAGGCGGGCGTTTTGGGGGAAGCAGGCGGCAGCGACGTGCCGGAGGGTTCGGACGATGCAAGTATCGCAGTGGGCGTTCTCCGAGTCATGCTGGACTCGATTGGCCCGGTCTGCGGCTTCGCAATTTGACTCCGAACAACTTGAAAAGTCTAAGCAGCGGGGACAACAAAACATTGCACAACGACATGGCCATTCCTTGAGTTTCCCTCGAAAGAAGAGACCTGCTCATCTTCTGGCATTGATGGCCTTGGCAACATCGCGATGGAAAAGTCCGCCAGTCTCGGGTTATGGAGACAGATATTCGGGTCAGCCTGGACCAAACATCGTCCACCCACGCACAGAAAGGTCAAATTTCAATGGCTTCAGGTGCAGCCATCTCGGGGCTTCCATCTTATCTCCTGCGTCCTGCCCTTGCAGCAAGAAAATATATGGGACAATCGACCTTTCCATTTCCCAGCCAGCTGGGCAACTCTGCAGATGCCGAGCCTGACCTAGCCGGGTTTCCTTGCTTTTCCTCAGCCTGGCGGTGCGTACCTGGCGAGGATGCCCAGGCATGACTCGACCACCTTCTTTGGCACTTGGGAGTTGAATCCTTGCCTGTGAATCTTGGCAATTAAAACGGGATTAACACGATGGAGCTGTTGGTGCCGACTTCTTGCAGGAGGAGGGGGCCCCCATGCAGACTCGGCGACCTGATGGGATATATGGGAGCCCGCATGCCGTGAATCTCTGATCAAGATTTTTTCCTCTTTCTCTACTAGCCAACTGTCAGTCAAATCGTTGTTTGGCAGAGTCACTCGTTTGCTCAAGTCGTTCTTTATAATATATCAATAGCTAGTAATTCTTCTTTTACTCGCCATGCATCTTCAGACTGTTGCTGCCACGCTCCTCGTGGCCGGAGCTGCTGCCTCCCCTTTCAGCCGCCAGACCTCGAACGAGACCTACTGCGAAGAGGACCTCCCCGAGACGACGCCGAGCACCACCAGCGCTCACTACCCTCCGTTCCCCGTGAACACCACCATCCCCGGTGTTCCCTCCAACCCGGGCGCCGGTGGAAGCAGCCCCTCCTACCCTGGCAAGCCTTCCAACCCCGGCGGCAACAGCACTCCTTACCCCGGAAAGCCCTCCAACCCCGGCGGCGAGACTCTCCCCAACCCGGGCAAGCCTTCCAACCCCGGCGGCAACAGCACTCCTTACCCCGGAAAGCCCTCCAACCCCGGCGGCGAGACTCTCCCCAACCCGGGCAAGCCTTCCAACCCC
>JAOQIF010000612.1:0-53404 GCA_026260285.1 Colletotrichum sansevieriae | reverse complement strand
CCCCCCCCCCCCCCCCCCCCCCCCCCCCCCCCCAAGCCGGTGACGTGCCATGTGACTCAGACCTGCGGCCAAGCGGTGTGGATCGATGTCTCAGAAAGCTGCTTTTCTGCGTGAAAAGGTGCGGAGGCGGGTCTTTTTTGGGGTTGGTTGGTGACCGCTGGCCGCTTCGTATCATTGCAGATTAATCTGCAAACATTTGCTATTTGTATACATTGGATAGCATACCTTACAAGCCCTCTCCATCACTCACATACCTTGGGCCTTTCTACCAAGGAGCGTGCTGAGGTAGGGGGCCAAGGAAACTGCCGGCAGGACTGTTCCCGATCCAACTTGAGTGCGTATGCTAGTCTGTCGAAAACGTTCTGGTCCAAGAAGTACAAATATGCCCATGAAACAACCTCCAGTCCAGTCGGGACCAGGGCATCACAACAGGACTGGTGAAGATGCAGCCTTGTGATTTGTCGAGACGATCGTCTCTGTTTGGATCAGCTGGACGAGTGGAAAGCTCTCAAGGAGGTCGCACAGTTTCAGCTGGGTATCGTTCAATGTGGACTTTGCCCACCCCCTTTGGGTGGGGGAGGGATTTTACGATATGCTCGTCTTCGGATGCGGAGGTAAGGCTGGAGAGGCCTCACAGGCTTCACTTTCTTCGTGGGGACCTGGCCGTGATGGTTTCCCGAGCCGGCAACTGGCATTTGGGTGCCGATGAATGAGGAGTCCTATGGAGCGCGGTATCACGGAACGAAGATTCCTTACTTCTCCGACATGTCCGCAACAAATAGCTGATGGGATGGGTCGGGAATACTCTTAAGAGCCGTCGCTTGACGAAAAGAGTCAAAAGACGGGGCGGGCAGCATGTCCACTGCACATGGAATAACCAGAATCTGTTTCCCCGCGTTTTCTATCCTCGGGATCGTCTCGTCTAATTGAAAGAACCCCATGTCACTGACAGGTCTTGTCAACTGGTGAGGACCGACAAGCAGGCCAGTCCACAAGAAATCCAAATACGCGAAAGGGGACAGAGCATAGTATGAGGAATGAAATAGTCTCTCAGCGTGCCAGGGACGGTTTGCCGTGACAGTGCACTAGTTCCATTTGATCCAGGATGAAAACGCAGACAAGTTGAAGCAAGTACAAGTATATAATAGGAGTTCTCCCAATACTTACTCCCGAGCTATTCAGTCGCCGGGAGACTCTTATGTACCTGCGGCTTGATGACCCCCTGACTCCTGAGTGGTCTATCGGGCTAGATTTCGTCAGATAGATGTTCTTTAGGTGGCAAGAAAGAATGGGAGCCGAAAGTAGTCGCTAGCGTCTCTTCTATAACGCTGATCTCTTAAATATAGAGGATATTTTACGTTGCCCTCTGAGACCGACATGCAAGTACCTGTTAAATGTTCTTGCCCGCTGATGACGTCGCCGCGGCTCAGGTAGATGACTTTCCGCACAAAGCCCCCGCGTCATGCATATCGAAGCATAGAAAACTAATAGATAAAGAGTAACTTTTGATATTGCTAAGAGTCTAAACAAGAACAGTAGCTAGTAAACTCGACGAGCAAATTTGGCTCTAATCGTTTGCCCTTTTTTCATAACTATCCAGGGTATCGGCGCCATAAGCAAAGCAAACGCAGCAAGAATGGTATTCCCCCACCCAAGACCTAAAGCATCATAGAGTGGGGGACCGGCGAGTGGCAGAAAGGCCCCGGAAATGCTGCGAAGAATCGTTGTAGCAGCAAGGGCTGAAGCAGCGTGCATGGTGAATGCGTCGACGAGATACGAAGCCAGCGGGGTCTGGAATCATAACGTTAGCTTCGCCGTGGTCGACATATGAAAGAAGTGACACATACAAACACAAACATGACGCCCACGCCGATGATGGCCGTTCCGATCATTGGCACAAGCCAGAAAACCCCCTTTTCTGCCGTCCATCCGTACAGAACCAATCCTGCGGGAATCAGGGGCACTGAATAAGCCATGAGAGGGAGGCGGAACTCGGGTTTTCGGACACCTTCTCGCAGCAACATTGAGGCAGCTATTCTTTCGCCCCAAAAGGGTGCCAGTGAAACGCCCACGAGAGTGCCGATGCCAACGCCCATGAATGTGAGTCCTGAGGAACCCGCAGAGAAGCCGTACTTTACGGTAAAGACCATCGCGACAGTTGTGAAGAAAAGATACTAATGACGGACTGTTAGCAGGAGAAACGGTGCGAGGCAGTATGTTTCTCACGAGATATCCGTAGATTACGGCGAAATATGTGGAAAGAAGAAGAACAATGGGATGAAGGACCAGAAGCCGAAGAGGACGTTTGATGGCTCGTGAAAACGCCTCTCTTGGCAAAATCCCGTCATCTAAAACGGAAGTAAATCTCTCACCTCCAGGCTTCTTTCGCATTTTCTTTGCACGTTTCTCGAGGAGAGCCTTGGAGGACGTCTCACGAAGGACGAGGAGCATGACGAGCCCGAGCGCGCCAGCCTGTGGGTGTTAGTAGCTTATTCGCAGCCTGCATTCCAATTATCACTCACCATGAGACTCAACACCCAGAAAATCCATCTCCAGCCAGCGAACTCGGCGATGAAGCCACCAGCTGCAGGACCAACGACAGGACCCAGCAGTGGGACGAGGGCGTAGATCGAGACCGCCCTGCCCCGCAGAGCCGGGGGTGCAACATCCGCGATCGTGCCGCCGCCGATGGACAGCGGAGCCGCCCCGGCACATCCGCTGAGGAATCGGAATACCAAAAGAACGCCGACATTGGGAGACAAGGCGCAGGCGACGTTGCAGCCAAGAAAAAGGATGTTCGAAAGGCTGTACGCAGGATATCGTCCGTAGAGTTCCGACATGGGTGCTGCAAGGCTGTCTTTTGTGAGCTTAGAACGTACAAGTCGAGTATCACATTAGACGTCCAGAAATCCTTCTCAAAGCTTTGGGATGATGGCGCTTACACAGGACCAAAGACAAAGCCCAAGTTGAAGATGGATACTATCATAGCAGACAGAACTCCATCAGGGGTGTTGAAGTCCTTGAGAATCCCCCGCACTGCCGGGGCTGGCATCGAGGACGCAATTGCACTGCATTGACACATCTGTCAGATGAATCTGTGCAGTTGATTCGACGGGCAAAATGATGAGCTACTCACGCTTGTAGCGTCAGAATACCCACAAGCACAATCTGAATCCATCTTGAACTCATCGCCCAATTCGTGGGATTCTCGGGATCATAGGGTTTGTTCCAGTCCACGACAAACTCTGGCGATGTTGAATTCCCTTTTTCCAGCGTCGAGGCGTCTCTGGACCATGCCTCAAAATACGGCGAGCGAGCAGATTCGTCATCGTCGGGGATACTGCTGAACGCAGCGCCCATGTACAAACTCAGCTCGTCGACTGGTCCAGGAGGGCCGTTGGCACTGAGATCGAGCCATGAAAATCCGGATTTTCTTGTGCCTTGCGATGTACTTCCACAGCAGCTGACAGCTGAACTCCGCCTGACCACGGCTACTGGAGGCGGGTATCGTGGCTCCTGGTTCTCGATCGACGCTACCGAGTCGTGATCCTCCACGGCAGCCATTTGTCGTCGTCGATGTCGTCTCGTGACTGGGTTCCACGAGGCCTACGGAGATGAAAACAAGCCAGATCGCTTGTCAGTTGGCGATGTTGATCATCGAAATGAACATGCACATTTTGTATGTCGACGAAACAACCGCCGCATGCATGTTGTGTAGAAGATATGCAGAGTTTAGGTTTTCGACGGAAAGCTAGGAGTATGGAATCATGATGACCTTCGTCAGGCATAGACGCACTTGCGTTCTAATATCGCCCCCTTGTCGCAGTCAGACGGCCATTTAATCAGAGCAAGGCAGACTACTGCTATTCCTGAGAGGGTGGCATCGTTAACATGAGACCGAAGCCCACAAATAGGGGCACAGTTGTCTGATTCAGATAGATTTGGGGAGAGCCACGGTGGCGGAGGCCGTCATAGCTGTCGATCAGTAGATCCAAGGGAACGCGCAAGACCGGAACTGGCTTAGGAAAGGTCTACTGTGGACGGGCGTACGTCACGGGCTGCTGGTGACACAGTTTGATCCGGGCTCGTGCTTTTTCCCAGAGAATGCCACGCAGACCGAGTTGGCATTTCAATTAGGATATCCCGGCTGGAAATCTGATTTTGGCATCTGGTTGTGGTGTGATAGACTTTAGGCCCTTGTTTCAACTTGTTGGATAATGAATCGCTCCTTTGGTTCTCCTCGGCCTCGGATAATCAATGGCAGTTGTCACTGCCAAGATTCCAGCAGGGTTCTTCTTCTACACATCGATCGAAAAGGTCGGATACTATGAGTTGCTAAGCGATCTCCGCAACGCGTAACTTCCCATAGTCTCGGAATCAGTCTCCGCGGATGTATCCATAATCCTGTCGATTTTCCCGAAAAGCCCTGGGTACGCTTCGACTTTTTGGAGCGGGGATGTCGAAGGATGAAGCGGCAACGTTTCTTTTGTTCATGGTACAAAAAAAACATCATTTGTCACCCTCAGTTTTGGTGATCAAGGTTGAGTCTTGCCTGTCACTCACACTCAATCCATCGAAACTGTACATCCCGACCTACTTGACGTGCAAAACAATAGATGCTTTTATGTGGGGGATACGAAAAAGCCTTTAACATTTTCAAGTACTGCAAAAGATCTAAGGAATCGCTGAATTGTACGTGAAAGGTCTGAACTGTAACCGTTCGCTGAAAAATACAACCTGAGGAAAATCTTACACATGCAAATCAAGCTCCCTTAGCTTGTACCGGTCCAAACCAGAATGGAAGCCAATGTAGCACCGACTGAAAGCTGTGTAAGACGAGTGGGCTGTCTTGTAAGGTTTCAGCACTTCGAGTGATCTTTTGTGGGCAGCTGCTGCTTCATCAATGAGTTCCCGGAGATCTACAGCTTAGCTCACAGACTGGCATTGCAGGGCCAGGTAGACCCGGTTGGCTGTCTCCTTCGCCAGTTGCTCCTTGTAGAATGACAGAATATCACTAAGAACTTTTAACGTCAAGTCGAGTAGAAAAGAAGGTCGCAACTCACTTCCCGTTGCTGATAAATGTCATCAGATCCGGCAGAGCCTGAAGGAAGTGTGGCAAGGGCTGGCCTGGAGGGAGCATGAATAGCGCGTACGTTTCCGAAGCTTCTGACGTGACACGACTAAAAGTTGGAAAGCGGTATGCCAATTTTTCCAGCTGCATAATTGTCAGACACAAAAGGCGGTCGATCTTTGCGGATCTCCGGGCTGTTGTTACCTTGAACTCTTCGAACTCGTTCTCTATTGAAAGAGCCGTTATGGGATCTAGCGTTGGCCATCAGGTTCGCTGCGATAGGCCGAAGGTGGCAGGCATTTCGAGAAACGGTTCGCTGACCTGGTCGAGTAGAGCATTTGCATGAGATTTGCGGGTAATAAATCAATGGTTGAATCGTACTGCATCGAGATCGTTCCCAAACATGTCGTCCAAGTAAACTAGGAAAGCTGCGTAGAAGCAGATATATACTTGAAACTGTGTGGGTTGATGTACATATGCGTTAAACGCCATGCAGACACCGTCAGGGATGTAATGACCGAAGATATTGTTTGTTGTCGTTTGTAATGTATCCTCTGGAGACTGCTTCGGAGACGCAGTGTGCTGAGAATTTCGAATGTTTGCGGTTGGCTGACAATACCAGGCCTCAATGATCCAAGAAACTCTTAATGGCTATCTGAGTTTAAAGACGAGCGAGAATGCTTTCTGGACAAAGAATAAAAGAGTCAGAGGGGTTGGGAACACTGTCGTTGACATTACGAACCTCATCGTCGGCAGATGGTCTTCGAACAGCGAATGAACATTCGACGGGCATCTGCGTATGCCAAGCTTTGTGCAACAATAAATTTCGTGGACGGAAAAGCTGTAAGATTGGACTGAAGATGAGATGATTTGATATATCTGATAGAGGTTTTGTGAAAGATAGTTAGCTCAGACGGCATTTTACGAGAAGGAAAGGTCGATGATGGCAAAATCTCGTACATCAAAATCCGGTCCAATTTAGGAATTCGAGGAAGCCCACATGCCATCTTTTTCGGACACCATGGAGTGTAACAACGTGGATGCGTACCTCCTGTATTACATGCAAAGTAAAGGTAATTGCGTTACTCTGGATTCTCTCGGCGAACTTGACTAGATCAGAATTCTTCCAGGCCGGCCTGCCTTACCAGTTCTTGAAACGGAGTAGTCCATGTCGGCATAGTCAGCCAGAAAGACATTTTGCAGGGAGTGCTGAAAAGGAGTCAAAGACACTCCCGATATCTCCGCCAAAATACCGCCGAAAGACGACACTTTGTTTTAACCTTAGCAATTGCAGTGCATGACCATGGCTGAGATTGATATCATGAATTCGACGCTCCCAGATTCCAAAGGTGGCACATTTAAACAGTTCCTACCCACGCCAAATATGATTCTTATTTTCTTCGCCTTGCTGGCTATCATAGGTGGAAAGTACCTGCTCAGTTTTGACCAACGAGAGGCTCTTCTGCCTCCGGGACCGCCGACTCTGCCAATCATTGGGGAACGCCAACATCCTCCGTTGGCCTTTTCTACAGAACAAGTTTGCTGAATCAGGTGCGTATGCATGCTTCTCAAATACTAAAAAGTGAGACCAACCGTTCTCCAGCGAAGCAATATGGCGATGTCGTGCCTGTCCAGGTGATGAACCAGTCAATCATCGCCTTGCACAGCCCTGCTGCGGTCAAAGAGGCTTTTAAAAAACACGACGCCTCGAACACCGATGGTCCGAAGTCCACTATCGTGAACATCATCACAACCGACAATTTAAATCCAGGAACTGGTAGATAAGGTATGGACACTGACAATTTCACGAGGTCTTGCACAGTACGGACCGACTTTTGCAGCTAATGAGACCTGGCGATTGATGAGGAAGGCTTCGCAGCCTTCTCCATCCAGTCGCAACCTCGAGAAGCTCGGCAAGGTTCAACACACAGAAGCGACCCAGGTCATGCATGATTGACTTGATCCACACTCCTCAAGTAAGATCTGGAAGGCCTCAGAAGATTGTGACAGGCGGCTGAATGTCATTAGGACCGGATGGAGCGTTGCCAAAGATTCACCACTTCCTCTTGGTCTACGGAACTCGTGGTGCATGGCCGACCTCTCCATCAGTTCGTGACTTTCTCCATGCTTATCGCCGCTTTATGCGTGCTCTAAAATTCGGTGCGGCACCCCCAGTGGACCTTTCTCCTATTCTGAAGCTTGTATTGGAGCGTTTTGCTGGCTGGAAGCGGGAGGCCGAAACTAGATGGGTCCGTGGGCTTCCAATCGAGATACTGCTACGGAAGATCAGGACAAGAATGTATGTCCTCGTCGAATTGCAACTTCAAAGGATCTTAAAAAAAAAGAACTGGAGCGGTTAGGACAGGAGTAAGTCCGGAGTCAAATTGCGGTGCCGTCAAGTTCCATTATTTGAGCGGTGAAGCAAAGGCCGTTGATTCAGGGGTACCAAACAAGTTGATCCTTCATTAACCTGCTCATCAGCCCAACCGAGTTAGTCTTTCGGATAATTGGTTCATCATTGCGACTTGGCTGGACCTGTCTTACTCTGCTCAGGTCTGTTCTTCCCAAACCTACTTCTCACTCTGTTGTCGGCCTCCAATTTGACGCATGGCTCAGCGCAACCCCCCCCCCCCCCCCCCCTCTCTCAAATACTTGTTCTGCCTGCATGTCATAAAGCTTCACGCATTATCGTACGCGTTTTCTTTGGAATCCCAAGGAATAGAGCAAGATCTCTGGAAAATGGTGTCCATTGCAGACATAGTCGCCACAGTCTCACTATGTACGATTTTGAAAGCAATCGGTGCTTTGGCACTGGCGTCTGTCGCAACATTATTCTATCATCTCTATCGTGTGCGGTCCATGTTTCGTGCATTAAAACCTCAGCGTAATATCGTAAGTCAGGCCACAACTTCATCCTCGCATTTGACTAATATGGCTTAGCCTCTTACGCCTGATTCTTTCTTATTCGGTCACATTCTTGTGGTCGTAAACCTGTTCAAGAAAGATCAGAGCGACGTGTTCGGCAACTATATTCCGTTGTTCCTCCTATGAAGTACCCAAAGCTCGCCGAGGCAGGGGTTTTCTATGTGGATTTGTGGCACCACCGATGCTATCTGTGTTTTAGGCAGACATGATAGCCCAATTCACGCAAGATACATCGCTTCCCAAGCACGAGATGGTGCAACGAGAATTCTACCCATTTACGCGACGTGATGATTTGGTAATCAAGAAGGTTCGGAATGGAAGATGTGGAGAAGCATCTACAACACTGGGTTCTCTGCCAAGAATTTAACTGCCCTTGTGCCAGCCTTTGTCGAGGAAATCCAGTCCTCAGGGGCTGGCTGCATGGTTTGGCCGAATCGGGAGAGGTTCTCAAGATGCAGGACCAAGCCATGAAAACTGCTATCGACGTCATTGTGCGAGCCATTCTGTAAGTTGTTTTTCTTGTGCTCCCTATTCTCTTTACCTTTGTCCTCTCGTCTCATATGTCCTGACCACTTATCTGAACATTCTGACAAGCCGTTTCGGCAGCTTGTTTGGCTCAGCTAACTCACCACAGGGGTGTCCGACTTCACTTCAACTCTCTCGCGATCAAAGCCTTCGTCAGCGAGATGCAATCTTCGGCAAAGTCTACTGATCAACCCATCAACGTGAACACCCGCTCCGTCGACGTGGCAATTTCGCAATCGAAGATATTCTTCCTCGCTGGACATGATACGACAGCCAGAGCGCTTTGCTCTGCGTGTCACTTGCCCTACAAGAATCCTCATATTCTTGCTGCGATGAGGGAAGAACATGACCAAGTCTTCGGCACCGACCCTACCACTGCAGGAGACCAAACAGCTGCCAACCCGCAGCTGCTTAACCATTTGCCCTACACATCAGCTGTAGTCAAGGAAACGCTGCGACACTACCCTCCCGTCGGAACAGTACGTCAAGGTCAGCCTGGCGTCTTTCTCACGCAGCCGGAGACAGGACAGCGATCCTCAATTGAGGGTTTCCTGGTTTTGAGCTGCAGTTTCACGGAGCACCGGATGGAGCAATATTTTCCGCGACCCCACGAGTCCGTACCCGAGACATGGCTGGCTCGAGAAGGAGGGAGGCCCGCTTTATATCAGAAAAAACGCCTTCCGGCCGTCTGGACTGGGGCCCCGTGGATGTATTGGCCAGGAACTGTCCCAACTGGAACTGCGCGCTATATTGGTCATGCTCATGAGAGAGCTCGATACTGAAACTGCGTACGATGACGACGCGCCGCAGGTCCTGGGCGAGAAGGCATATCAGCTCAGGATACCGGGAGAAGTCACAGGACATCCAAAAGACGGAGTTCCCATACGTGTGAAAGTACCGGGATTGGAGGACACATTTGTCTTAGACTGAGCAATCATCTCGTCTCGCTCGTCAAACTGCATAGTTAATTCTGTGCATTTGATTCACGGGTTAACTTGATAGCCACGTTTGCCCTGCAGGGGCGTCAGCATAATATGTGGGTTTTGCGTTAATTCGAGTGGCCAGACTGGCTGGCTGTCATCTCATTGGCAGTTGGGATGTATGTTTGAAGCTGCACCTGGAAACCAAGTCCTCCTGAATCCCAACGAAAGCACGGCAAAGTCACTGTTATCGAAGGGTACATAATCACACGCTTTCTGTATGTTCTTGTGATAATCTCCAGCACTGTGTACAAGGGCTTCAGCAAATGAAACTGCTATCGAAGTTCTTTGTCCATCACCTCGTGATCACATCCCACTTCCCACACCTAAACCAGGAACAGTCCAAAACGCCGAAGCGCCTGCTTTCTAACATCAGAAGCATCCACTATTGGCAGTACAAGAACAACAGATAGTAGACTGGATATCGAAGGAACGGTCCTCAGGCACTGTGGTCCGGAACGAGCTCATCTCTTGGTTTGCCCAGCGTCTCGCCCAACGCGACGGCGTCGAGGAAAGATTGGTCTCCGGTTTTGCCCATGATGTCCTCTAGCATCCAGACCTCGCAAAGAAGCTGGTGATCCCGCTACATCCCAGTCACGAGAAACCCGCAACCACAACGACGCGTCGCGGCGGTTTCGAACGGCTGAAGTCTATGAGGGAGCAAGATCGCATCTAGGCGCTCTTTGGCCACTCTCTCCCGCCTCGGCGCCAGCCTGCTCCCTGCCTGGAAGGCGACATTCTCTACCGCTGCAATCATCGCTACCTTGTGCGGCACGGAGATAACGTGACGTAATACACGACGTTTCCTGTTGGCTTGGGCGCAAAAGATCATCCCAATGAGACGCAAGTGCTGCGCTTCGTCAAGGAGCACACAACGATTCCGGTCCCTGAGGTCATTAGCAGCGATTGGGATCACTATGGAATACATCGAGGGCCAAACACTGCAGCAGGCGTGGCCGGTGCAACACCGGGCCAGCGGTCCGACATCTTGGCCGAGCTCAGTGGCTACATGGCACAGATGCGTGCCTTAAGTGGCATCCACATCGGCCGTCTCGACGGGCATGGCTTCGTAGTCCCAAGCATCCTGACGCGCTTGGGAGGTCCATTCAGCACCCTCACTGAGTTCCATGATTGACTCGTACAGCCGCACAGGCGGTTGCAAGCGGACTCAATTTACTGGCACCAGATCACGACACAGCTGGGCGCCGAGTATCCTATCGTCTTCACGCACGGGGACATTGCCTCGCGCAACATCCTGGTGCGTAACGGCCACATAGTAGCCCTTTTGGATTGGGAATTCGCAGGATGGTACCCCGAGCACTGGGAAAACGTGTTTGCACTGCGTGGGGTGGACAACCTTGACTGGGAGACTCTGGGTAGCCATGGCCCATCCCTTTAAACAAAGCGCTTTGATCTAGAGTACATTCTTGTAAAATTCATCCTCGACATCTCCTGATGACAGCCAAGTCAATTCAACCAACAGCTCTATCAAGCAACTTGTCCATGAGGTCCCCCTCAACCGAACTGAACCACTCCTTCGTTTGCAGTCCGTGGGACATAATATCTTCTAAAGCCTCAAGCACAAAATGCTGGCAGTTCCACCCGCTGTCTTACTCACGGCCTTCCACCGACATAGACGCTGCTATATCCGCCGGTAACATCTCTTGACCCCGTCGTACTTGCAAAGCCCCGGCGTTAACGTGGGCAATGTAGGTTTCACTCATCATCCAATCAATATTCTTATGAATTCGGTCGACCTTCCAAGGATCATTATCGTCCATCCGTTGCGCATGGACAGTCTCATGTAGGTTTGGGTCATCGGGAGATGAGAGGTAAACGAGAACGTGACGCTGGTGATATGCGTCAGGCTGTCCACGAAATATAAACACGGTAAGTGTTGGAAGCCCAGTCGGCGGTTCGTCGCCGACCCGACCGGCGCCACGTCGGGCCGTTCGGACCTACCTATTACGCCGATTCAGCTAATAGGAGGGCCAGGACCCTATATGCAAGGACTGCCTATATAGCTATTGTAACTACTAAACCTATGATAGATAGATATTACGAATAACTATAGTATTACGGAAGAACCCTATCTTTCTAATACTATTACCTGCGCAGGATAGTTATTCCGATACTAATTAGTAGTTAACTTAACTATTATAACTACTCGAGTTACTATAGATTAGCAAGGTTTATTACTACCTATAGTAGAAGAGATATCTCCGCTATTAATATTACTACTACTAGCAGAGGGATTAAAATAACCGTTACGGGCTATTATAATAACTATTCAATAATATCCAGGCTGCTTTATGCTTATATATAATAACTAGTTAAGTAAATGACTATAGCGATAACGTCCAGGCTGCTTTGCGCTTATATACGACGACCTCGATATAAAAAAGCTATAATATCGCGAAAAATAATACATACCATACCCCCCCCCCTATCTCCTCTACTCTATTCACAATAGCTACCCTAACTGCTAAGCCGGGTAGCAACCCTCCTCCTCCTCTTACTACCCACGATAGATCTATCTAAGGATCTATCTCTAGCGATATCCTTATCCCTACCTAGCTTAAGGGTATTATCTAGCCTAACCTATAGGGCAAGGTTTTCGAGATTAATAAGGAAAGCAATAATATTCCTAATATATCTATTAAATAGGTAAATATATAGATAAGCTATTAACTTAAGGTCTATAAGATTAATAAGAATACTAGCTAAGCCTTCTAGCGCGAGTTCTTATATAACTTTATTAGCTAGATTACTAAACTATTTAGCAAAACTAACTAGAAGCTTAGGAAGGCCCTTAAGGACTATGTTATTAGCTATAGAGTATAGGTTAACCTAATAGCTAGAATAATCTCTATTAGGCTTATTGAGGCTATAACTAGACCTAAGTTCTATTACTAGAGCTAAGCCTAGTTAGATACCTATATAGACGACTTCCCACGATACCTCGCTAACGACCTAACGTTTATTCGCAAGATATTAGTACTAGTTACGCTTGCGCGCCTGCCCCAGCTCACGAGACCCGACGAGAACCTCGCCCAAGCCATACAGAAGGCTACTAACGAGATCCGCTGACTCCACGCTAGTTGTCAGGTTAATGAGGCTATCGCAGCCCGAAATAGCCCTATAACCGAGCCTACGTTAAGCCTACCTCTCTAGTCGGAGGTCAGAGTATAGCGCGAAAAAGATAGCTAGAAGGGCCCTTACTAGCTTATCTCTAATAATAGCTATAAATATATAGTTTAACTATCTAACGGGCTGAAATCCTTCCGGTTAACTATCGTTAAACCTTACTACTAGTCGACTAACCTGCTAATAGAACCTAATAGTAATAACGATAGGATTATAAACCCCTATAGGGCAACTAAGGGAGTCTATAATATAATTATTATTACTAATAACGAAGCTCCCACCCTACTATAGCGCCGAGGATAGCCCTGCTGCAACCTAGCGCTAGGTCTAACTTTAACTATACTCCTTGCTAAAATAGATATTACTACTATTAACGAGGCCTTCCTATCCGCTAAAGAGCAATCTAACTACGACCTCGCTATTAAGTTATATAATAATAGCGTGATTATAACCCCTAGAGAGCCTTTTAAGTAGTTAACCCGATAAGAGATCGAATCCCTTATTAAACGAGGTATATTTAACTTCGTTAGATATAACCCTGCCTGCTATAATAGGATTAGGATTTTCTACTCCTATATTATTAACGAGGTTAAGGGTAAGATAACTTAGCCCTATAAGAAGTCGAGACTCGTTATTCAGGGCTATACTAATAATAGTAAAGAGGCTATTTTAACCCAGGCCCCTATAATCTAAAGAGCTAGTTAATAGCTAATCCTTATAATCGCCCTATTATTATTAGCTAATAGCAAAACCCTTTAGATCTGCAATATTACCTAAGCCTATATCTAGTCTGCTACCTATCTCGCCCGCCCTATCCTCGCTAAAATCCCCGCCTAAATATAGTATAAATACCCTAATAATACTATTATAGAGGTTATAAAACCCCTCTATAGTATTGCTAAGGCTAGCACCTATTAGTAAGCTATATATAGCTACTATTATAAAGAGAGGCTTAAGATAGAGACTTCGTCGTTTAACCCCTGCCTGCTTATATCGATAAAAAATAACCTATCTTTTGCTATTATAGGTATATAAACTAACGATATATTAGGCTTATTAAACGATATGTTTTCCGCTCTTGAGGAGGCTAAATTAACTAAAGCTAGCTTTTTAGCTAAACCTAAGCAGATCCTCGCTATTAATAACCCCCTTATATTTAATAGTAGGATCGTGACGATTAATAATAGTAATACCCTTACCTTTTGCTAAAAGGACTAAGGGCTTAAGTTATACCCTATCGACCCCTCTGCTAATAAAGCCATCCGAAAGCAGCAATACGTTAAATAACGCGCCTATAGCACATATATTATATTAATTTGCTAACCCGAGGCCTATTTTAACCTATCTATCGCTATATAATAGTAAAACCCTATAGTTAATAATATTAGAATCCTCAACTAGCGAATACTCTAGCAGTTATAATCCCTCGATAGAGGCCTTAGTTTTATCCCGCTTAACCTCGCTATTATAAAACTATTTATTTTTATTAATAGATCTTTTACTAATAACGACGACCTATCGTTATAACTAGGTTTTATTATTATACTAGCTAATGAGATTAATAATAATAAGGCTATTAATACGTTCGAAATTAATAGTAACGTCGTCTACTATAGCTTAATAAAGTTAAAACGCGTTACCCGTAGCATACTAGCCTCGGAGATCTATAGTATAGTTGCTAGCGTTAATATAGCCTATGCAATCGCAATAACCCTCTAAAAGGTCTCCGATCGACTAGATCTACTATCGATATCAACTATTATTTATACCGACTCGTATTCGCTATACGAGTGCTTTATTAAGCTAGGTATAACGAAAGAAAAGCGCCTTATGATCGATATAATAGCGCTATAGTAGTCATACGAGCGCTATGAGATCGCGGAGATCCGCTAGATCTATAGTAATAATAACCTAGCTAATAGACTTATGAAGTCAACGCCGAATAAAGCCCTCTAATAGCTTATTAATAATAACAAGGCGACGATACGGATAGAGGGGTGGGTCGTTCGATAGTAGCCGGGGCCCTGCGCGCAGTAAAACCGGGGATATATAGCATATTAGGGGATAATAATAAAACGTGCGAAAACTGCGGTTATTAGGCTATTTAGGCCCCTTTTATAAGTAATACTATTTAGTGGTTATCTCGATGAATATAGGCTATTATAGGGTAGGTACTAGTAGTAATAAAAGACTGCTAGTATTAGAAGCCTAGTTAGCGGTTCGTCGCTAACCCGACCGGCGCTACGTCGGGCCGTTCGGACCTACCTATTACGCCGATTTAGCTAATAGGAGGGCCAGGACCCCACATGCAAGGACTGCCTATATAGCCGTTATAACCACTAAACCTATGATAGATAGATATCACGAATAACTATAGTATTACGGAAGAACCCTATCTTTCTGGTACTATTACCTGCGCAGGATAGTTATTCCGACAGTAAGATAGACTATCGATTGAGACATTTGGTTTTTGTTCTTTGTCGACGTTATTGCTGAAAATGTTGCGGACGAGAGATAAGAGCAGGTGAATATGATGAATATGATCGCCGTGGGCAGTGATACCAATGCATACAAGAAGCTTGGATTTTAAGGAAGCCAGAAGACGGGTCAATCTCAGAGATAAATGTCATTGAACAAGAACTGTTCCCGATGTCAATTGCTGATGTTCACGACCGGAGCTATTGAGACCGATTAGAGTCAGTGCCAAGTCGAGTACTTTGCGGGCGCTTAACAAAGAGCTTAAACAACGTCAACGGCAACGGGGTGCTTAACCCACTTGACAACATCCGAAATGCTAGTGCAGGGACTTTTGTGATCAATACGATAACTCATACCTCCCGTCAGAGCTCAATGAGAATATTAGGCACGATGTGGAAAGCCATGGCGAGGAAACGGAAAGGATTCGTGATGTAAGACAAGCTGTAAGAAGCCCTCACTTAGCTGTAACAGAAAACCGATGTTATCTCGTAGAGTCGGATTTCACTATATTTCCAACCGCTTCTAGGTGCGGTCTCTCATGATCATGTTAAGGAGACCAGGCTTCGAAGAGTCGGTGGCTGTGCCAAGTTATTGGACATTCCCCACGAGGCGGATCATGATGAAGCCCTGAGACATAGCATCTAGATCGTTAATGATCCAGAAACCAGTGAACGTATAGATAAATAGAAAGACATACACTTTTGAGTACTAGACCGCAGAAAAGCTCAAATCGACATTCTCAATCTAGAATACATATGACTATCTCCACGCGCTCTTTATACTCTATCAAAGTCAAGATAACTGAATAGTATTTACTACTGAACGAGGATATTCTTTAGACATACTGACCCGATCTATGACCTGCTCAGTACCAGCTACAAATCGCAGTAGCCCAATCAAACAGGTCGAATCCAAGGGAAGGATTTGAATATTTGGCTAATATACGAGGGTATGATTAAGTATTTTGCAATTATCTAATTCATTTAGTACAGATGCCTAAGTAGAAATTTAAGGCCAATAAAGAAAGGGAGCTCGGTCTACTGAAACAGCGAATTCGCTAGGGGCGTCAGTAGCAGAAGACAGCGTAAGTAAGATGCCAACTCATGACCTTCTGGGTCAGTCAAATGCTGCGAAATGCAGTCCTTCTGGGTCATGCAAATGCAGTCCTTCAGGGCTCGCAATCAGGAACAATTCATAATCAGATAGAATTCAAAATTAGAGGTCCGGGATCGAATTCGTGTTCTCATGGTTTTATGCAACCACCTCGAGACGCAGAATCTACAAACATGTGCTGCTGACCGGCATCTTAACCTGCTTCCCCAGTTTTGCTCTCTCCTGCTACAGCCACGCTCTCGTCTTAATTTTTCCATGTGTAATATGGCCTCTCTCGAGACGAGCGTGGCACAATTATTCATTCAGCACCGTTCTCACGTCTCTAAAGAACCGCCTAAACAGCTTCGAAGCACCATCCCATTAATATTACTTAATTGACTTATCCGGGAGGTACGCTTTGCAATGATTAGACACCAGTGAGGACGCCCAAGCACCATAGAATCCGTCATCTGTGGTCTGATTGAAGACGTTGGCGAGTTCGGTTCTAGCAAGTCAATCTCATTAACATTGGTGAAGAAAAGGTTCGATGGTCAGCAAGTGTTTTCCCACATGGTGCAGGGTGCAGGAGACTTAGCTATCTGTTCACCTACCACAGATAGCGTACGTCTCGTCATTTTCATTCCTATAAGCTTTGGAGGCGGAACTCTGGAAGGCGATCGGAATCACCAGGTCTCGTCATCACTGCCATGCGCTTAAAGCTCATTATGGCTATTCGATTAGGCTTACTGATCAATCTCACGTCTTATTTGGGTCCAATCTGTCACATGGCACAAGTAGTAGCAGATTGATGATGCGGAAATGGGTATCTTGATTCCTGAAATGGGAGCATCCAAACGCCTCATATCTATGGCTCCTCCTTTCGTCGACTTTTCCCGTGGTCTTTTTCTCCGTTCTGCGTGACCCGTAAACTCGATTCCCTTTAAGACGCTCGTACTCGAAATGTTGGATGCTTCTGTTGTCCGCGACTGGGAATACTAAAACAAGCTCGCCTGATCAAAACGCCTCGCCAATGCTCCGTCATATGATATCACGGCAGAATACAATGAGCTGGGCCATACACAGTCAAAATTCCCTTCTTTCATCATTCTCCCATCATCCACTCTCCTCGCGACCACTGCTGTAGCCGCTCTCTGCGCCGCCAGCGGTCGCGACAGAACTACCGGCGGCAACAGGCAGCTCAGCGCTCAAGCTTTTGCTGCGGCTTCGTGCCGTGCCAGCTGCTGCAACTGCGCTACTACTGGTGCGGCGAAGACCAGCCTGTGGTACCGAGATCCTGTTTTGCTCGCTACTAGCATCTTCGACATCTTCGCCAGGTTCATCACCGTCATCAGGCTCTTCACCCTCTTCGTCTCCACTCGTCATCTCTTCGTCATCGGGGTAAGTATCCTCAAAGACGTGAGGAAACGCGCGATTGACCACGGGCGCCCTAGATTCGTCGTCCAAATCCGACTCACATTCGGACTCATCTGAATCATCCGAGTCACTGTCGAATGCGTAGTACATGCCCGGAGGAGGCAATGGCGCAGGATCTAGCTTCTTGACAGCTCTGGATGTGTATTGAATATTGACGCGGGATGATAACTTCCTTTTCAATTGGGACCGGGAAAGCCCCTTTGAGGTAGAATTCATCGGCGTCCCTATCTTTCTTATCAAGCCGGGTACATCGTCCGCCTGTAGCTGATATGTGGTTGTCGTAGCATCCTCCTTGGGACGCTTAGTGGTGGCGAGGACGATAAAGTGATCATCAGGTATCACCCCACCAAGTCCAGACGCATCAAGTGTACTGCGTGGCATACTTTGTGTCGCATTCGACCACGGAAAACTCGCCTCGATGTCGATTGGCGCGTCGTCAGACCCACTGTCGATGTCGACATCCCTACTAGACCCTGTAGTCCCATCGCTCAGAGGCCTGTAGGGCAGTGCAGAACCTGATGCAGTGCGATGAGGTGGTTCGGGACGAAGGAAGTCGGCGCCCGTGGAGAGTTGTTGCTCCTGGCCGTCAGAGGTCAAGTAGGATGAAGGCGATGCGTCGCCTGGGTCCCCCGAGAGGTCAGTGCAGAAAGGAGCACCACTGTAGTAGATGATGGCACCGTCCAGGCGCTTTCTCTTGCGGCGGTACGATCCAGATCCCGTCTCGCCCCATCGGGACTCCCCGTTGCTGTTATCTTCGGCAGCACCAAAGGATGAGCCGGTATCGTCCAAAGAGGTCTGCTCTGCTGAAGATGACTGGTGTATGAAAAGCGGCTTGTAGTGAAAGCTGTCGGCAGACGACATATGATCCATTTTAGACCGGTCTGACGTGTTCTTAGTCGAGGAGGAGAAGAATTGGCCGCTCTTTGACGTTTGCAATGTCTTCCGCTTCTTGCGTGCCCCATCTTCCTCAACACCCTCAGATTCATCTGATCGGCTCATCTGAGATGTGTCGCCAGAGCTGTCACTGCTGAATTTAGTACCTTCGGTTCCACCGCGCCATCGGATCTTGCGACCGTCCTGAGAGAGTTGAAACTTGGTGCTCTTCTCGGAAACAGCACTCCGAATGTAATCGGGTGCCACATTCAGCATGTGCAGCTGAGCCATGTTGCACAACAAATTTAGGTAAACCCAGCCATCGGCATCAGGCGCAACGTCGTCGTGAGTGGCAAGGGCTGTCAAGTGAGGAGGTGCTAATCCCAAATGGCGGATGTAGTCCATATTTTCGGTCGGATTTTGCAAGCGATCCGGGTCGAGGTCCCGGGGTCGGGTGGGGCGTTGCTCCGGTGGTGGAGCGTCCGGCGGCGAGGTACTGACCTCAATGGTAGCTGAATTGCCTCCAGAGTCTGGTTGTTCATTCGAGTTGGTGGCTGAGTTGTTATCTTTCGTTTGGTTCTTCTTACCTTCCGATGCCAGAATTCGCGCCTCGCGAGATGGCTCATTTTGCGCCGTCGACATATTGAGGGGTGGCCCATGATTTGTGGTGGTGTTTCCAGTCGAAGGTTCCACCATGATCGGAGCCATTGGTGCAATATATGCGGCAGACTTGGGTTGATGCCGGGTAAGATTCCGACCGGTTATTCTTCCCGTGAAAATCTGCTCCAGTCGTCGCACAATGAGCTTTTTCTTGTCTTTGTCGGTCATGACCATGTGTCGTGGGTACAAGCCCTCCGGGATATCTTTCAGGTAGTTTTGCACCTTTTGCTCTGAAGACCTGGCCCGTGAGATAGCTGATGGTCGTGCAAGAGAGGTGCCAGAGGAATTAGCGGCCGTTGACATAGATGCGTATGCAGAGTCAACCGGCCTAGAGTGAGAGCCCGATGAAGACGAAGCGTGCTTGGAGATCGACCCTGACCCAGAATCAAGGCGGTTCATGTGCCTCGACTTCTTGCGTGCTGACGACGGCTCAGCACTTGGAGTACTGCTCTCCAATCCAGATGCAAAGTCGCATAACGTGCTCTCCAGCTCCCTCTTCTTGCGCTTCGGTAGACCATGGACCTTGATTTCGAATAGCTTGTCTCTCCTCAACATCTCCGGGCCCTTCTGCTTATACCGCTTTAATTCATCCTTCAACCTCTTGATCTCGACTGTCAAGTCATCGATGACACTTCGGTAGTCATCAGCACTGCTGCTGTGGGTGGCGCTGGGTTTCAATGTGCCCGTGACTGGCGGCTTGAGTAGGTGCTGGGGATAGCTCGTGGGTTTGGCCATATCCTCGTTTGATGAATCGCTCTCCTTTTGGAAGAATGGCGGATCAACTGAGGAAGAGTATTAGACGCGGTTCCACAAATTCAATCCAGCTGTCACTTGCCATCCATTGCATGTGAGTACTCCGCGGACGGGTTCTCGTTATTCCGGTCAAACCATTTCTTTGGGTCGCTGGGGCCGGTGTTGTGGCTCTCGCCAGATGACTGTTGTCTGGGTGACGAAGAGGAGCCGGAACTGGTAGCGGCGGCGGCGTGTGAAGAGGCTGGCTTTTCACTCGCATTACGGGCAAGACGGTGGTGTAGTAGAGTTACCGAGTGCTCGGGAGAGGTTCGTCGAGGGAGTGGGTGGCCTTTCGGCGACGTCGGCGGTTGGGTACCGTGTGATGTTTGAACTTCGGGCATGATGGAAGCATGTAGTCGTCGGCGCTGAAGATCTAGTAATGGTGAAAGGTTGCTGCTGTTAATGCGAGAAGCACTATAGCGGCAACATGGATTTGGTGGTGTATTGGTAGTCGTAATGGTAGACGTTTTGTGGGTTGGGCCACTTTGGTAAGTGGAATACGATATGGAGTCTTTTGGGCGAAGGCCTGTTTCTCTTCTGAATTGATTTGTTATTAGTGTCTAGAATTCTAAAGAGACCAGCATACGTTGAAGTGCCTGGTGTAATTGAGGTTGAAGGCTGTATATGTCACGGACCGACATGGACTGTGATTGGCTGGATCATCGATCGATCGATCGAAGGTTTGTAGTCAGGTATGACGACAGCCTTCGTCAGAAGTCGACACTGTGAGAGGGTAGCACCTACAGTATTGGCAGAAACACGCGCCCCAAAGACTGCTAAAACCGACTCAAAAACCCCGGGGTGCGGCGCTTCGTAATGAGGTTTCCAAAACTTGGGCTGGGGGTGGTTAGAGCTGGTAACGGCAGCAATATCAACCGTGAGGAATGAGCGCGATAACGATGAGTTGGGTTCGGCGATGGGAAGGCCACAGAGGCCGCAGCCTTCAAGACGTTCGCGGTCGAGTTTCGATGAGTCGGGAAAATAACAATTAACAATGGCGGCGTGAGAAGGCTGTCAACAGTTATGAGGCGCCAGGTGGATAACGTGGTGGGGTTCGAAGCGAAGAAAATCGTCCTCGCGTCCGGTGATTTGGAGGGAAGCCAAGATCAAGGTGTGAGGGCGGCCATGCCCTAGCAGGCGGACAACTTCGTGTACAAATGAGAGGGAAACGCTGGCTGAAAGACACGAGATTGAGTGCCAAGATTCTGGCTCGAGAAGTTGCTGGAATAGGCTGGGCGCGGGAGAGAATCCTCGCTTTTCTCGCGATGGTTGAATTGAGGTGGGCGGATTCCTGGTAGGTGGACCGTTCGTTGGTGATGGTGGCCGTGTTGTGGACGTGTGGATACCGGTTAGACAGGCAGGTTTGGGTGCATGTGTTGCAAACGTCGCTGAGTTGGTCGGTTATTTGAATGGGAGAATCCAAGTCGGCCGATGCGAATTTGGTTCTCTTGAATGGTGAAAATCGAAAATATCGACCGGCGCAAGGCAAAGCCGAAAATTTGGGAAAGGGCAAGAGAAAGGTCACATCTAGTCTTGGGGATGAGATGGGAATTGGACCCCACGCCCCCTCCGACGAACAACAAAATCGGTCAATATTTGGCCAATCTGTGTTGGGTCAAAGGCAAGGGAAAAGGAGCTTGGATGGGCTCTGCGGCTTGGAACAGCGAGCGAGCGAAGAACGGCACACCCTCGAGCCGGGACTATTCACGCGAGGTTACTGGCGACTGTTGGGGTCCTGGGGGGGTGTGAGGAGGCAAGGGCCCAAGGGGACCACCACGGCAACCTCAAGCTCACCTACCTATCTACCCAGGCACACGCCCTACGTTTATCGCAGGATGGGTGAGGGCACGCAGCAGGAGCAGGATCACGGGCCAGAAAGCAAAGGTCAACGAGGTCGAGTTCAAGATTGCGAAACGTTTCGAGAGGTCTGGCCAGTTCCCCACGCGCAGGTGGCAGGTGCGGCCCCACACCAGCTCGCGAGCTCTTTGGTCTGATCTCCAGGTCCTGGCAGGGTTCTCGGGATCGAGAGTCAATCGAAGAGGAAAGTGGGGCGACTCGTCCGAGGGAGTCGCTGCTTCTGGGGGTGTATTTTGGACGTTGGCGCGGCACGTACTTGCTACTCTGACTCTCACTCACACACACTGCCACTCATTCAGAGTGGAAGGCATGGACGCAGTCTAGGCCTCCAGGTAGGTCGGATTGTGTGTTTCTCCTTACGAATTGACAACCAATTCATCCATGGCTAGGTAGCTACCATCGCTGCCAGCATTCTACGCCGATTTGGATGGAACACGGCAGGACCTGACCGTGCTGACCTACCTTTTCTTTGCCCTTCCTAAGGTACAAACCTAGAAGATTCACCGGATGCGACCGACCCATCATCACCTTAGCGATTGAGATCAATGCTAACATAACGCGATGCGCGGTGCTGTGCCATGCCATGCCATGCCCGCACTTTCATCGTCACGTGCACCCGTTGTAATTGCGGTGGCAAATTGTCAATCCTCTCTCTCCTCCCAGTCCCGGTCCGCGAAGAATCTCAACCCATCTGCGCCGACCAAACCCTTGCTCGCTTATCCCGCTTTAGCCTCCATTTGCTTGTCAGTTACTAGTGCTTTTCGCCACCCAGCCATGTTCAGCCCCATTGTCAGTTCATTCTTACTTGTCTTGCTGATGCACCCGGTCGCCCAAGCCATGTGTCCACGAACAGACCGCGAACTTTGGGTGGGCTTCAGATTTTCTCATCCAATCATTGAACCGGTTTGCTTGAAGAGTCTCGACGGCCGATCACTTGCTTTGGGCGCTGGTGACCACCAGAAGATTGCCGGCGGTTAAGGCTGTGTGCATGCACCCCAAACCGCCTTCTCACAGATCCCAAACCACCAACTTGCTTGCTGTCTGCAGCATTCATTCGACACGTCGTGGATCAGTTGGTTTGATGAATGGGCTGCGTTCCTAAGATTCCTTTCACCGAAACCGAGACAGCGACGGAGACAGGCTGAGGTAGCTTCCAGTGACCATCTTCTCCGCCTTCGAAACCGTCCCATATTAATTAGGACTAGTGCATGCTTACGTCACAGGAATCCTACCGCAACTGGGACTCCATCTCCTCCGAATCGTACATTACGGCGGCCATCCGACAATCAATCTCTCCATCTACTTCACAGTAGGACTGCACTCTGGCTAGCTTGTAATCGAACTTCGGCAGTCTGTCCAATGCTCCCTTCCTAAGTCCACACTACAACGCGTTGCGACTCGCGAGTGCATAGCTGAGGTGGTTGGTAGTTGCGAATTCGTCAGCGGAGAATCCCCGAGTTACGGGGCCATCCTCTGCAGCCGATCCCAAACCCTGCCGGCTGGCTCACGGGCCGCAATACGAACCGGCACCTCACAGCGAATCCGTAATCCCAAGATCTCGGTTTTGCCGTGTCATCGAGGCGTTGGACACCCGGCTACCACTCACTGCACAACTGCGCAGCATTAGCTGGCCGCTTCTTCGCCAGCATTCGAATAATTGTCGGCTGAGGAAGCATAGCGCGCGCATGCCAATTTCATGCCAGCCCTCATCGCCGATGACTTCGTTCCACGAAAAACTTCGCAGTTCCAGGCTTCCTGACGACGCTCTCTCCCAACCACGAATCCCGCAACCAACAACAATATACGCGCCCGAGCCAACTTACACGAAGCCACCATCAGCTCACCGCGCATCGCGAACCAACGCAATTTTCTAAAAAGTGTTTCTCCCCCGTTTAGCAAAATGTGAGTCTTTAGTTTGTCGTTCGTCTTTCTCAGGAAAACCCCCCTAAGGACCCTTCACACGGTATCTTCAGCCTCCAAGAGTTCCCGTTATGGCGAGCCTGACTACCTACTTTCTTGCGTTTCCGAAAAGCCAATCAACGCCTTCGGAACCATGTCCGCGCCAAGCCGACCGTCTCCAATCTCGATGATTGGATGCACTGTTCCCTCTCTCCCACAAGCAACTTGATCCGCAGGCCAACCCTAGCACTTGGAGACGTCACCGTCTGACTACGTAGTGCACATCCCTCCAATACGCCGAAGCGGAGGCGGAAATCTCTCTGTCCCGGCGCTGCACCTTGCCACCGCGCCATTGACTGGTCAGACCAATGACCCCCCCCATGATAATTTGCTGTTCTCAGCAATTACTCCGCAAATAGTATTCAGGAACATACCCTGGTGGTTTTCTCAGGGTCCTCGCGCGGGCAGAAAAAAATCTATCCGTTTCTATGAGGTACGATTATGACGAAAACCAAGGCACGCTTGCATATCTCTAATGCATCCCGGATCCTTTGGCAAGATTCGGCCAGTTATCGGCTTGCGTGACGAAATCGGCGAAAGGGGGGCTTTAGAGGCTGTATCGATAATTCGATATGGAGTTGCTGAAATGCCTCAGGTCAGGAGGGGAGGTCCTCCGACGGCGATGGGGCCGTCGCTGATGATCGGCGAGGTGTTTGGACGTTCGGGCACTGCCGAAAAGAAAGGAATGAGCGGCCCGCCTCGTGGAGTAGGTCCGCTTCATGTCTCCGTCTGGGAGCGCCGGAGCCGGCCTCCGGTCATCATTCCCGCGAAGCGACGCTAGGCGATTTCCAGCCAATCAGCCACCACCGCTCTCAACTCCGAATTAAGGTTCGCACCCTCGATCTCTGCGAGCCGCGTCGTTAGCGTGGATCGGGAGCACAGAAGACCCTTCGTGCATTTCACAACGCCGCATCCACCTCTCCCAAAGCAATCCCTCAGCGGACCTTGATCGCCTTTCTCAGCCACTTGTCATGTACAATGGGTCGTATTTGACAAATTCGCGATCTAGACCATCCTGCGTAATTCACCAGATTCCCATTCGTGCGGCGACGTTTTCGCATCCCAGGGTCATGCGGATCTTGAAAACCTCCTGCTTCTTCCCCCTAGTCAACTCTGCCATACCACCAAACCGATCCTTGTGGAGCAAGCCATCCAGAGCGTCGGGTACGCACGACGTGGAGGGGAGTGTTCAGAGATGCTGCACGCCATCAGATATGCGGCGAGGGGGGCAGAACAAGGGCGAGCTGCGGCACGGTGCGACCGGCCTTGTGTTCCTCGCGAGCACGATGTCACCCAGCTGATTTGCCTACCGCGTACACATCCTCCGTCGGATTGGCCTTATCCGCAGCTCTTGCGCTTGGCCACGTGATGAGAAATCGGCGAGTGCTGCAAATTACTCTGCTCCTGACAAGGACACATGCGTCTTGCGACTGGCCACGACGGTCATCGCAGGTCACCTCTGCCAGAGGCTGGCTGACTGTCTAGTTAGCGGTCGAGACCTAACGCAGTAATGCGTTGCTCTGCTCCCAACTCCCTTCCACACTTCCCAGCCAGAAAGCTGGGAGACGATCAGTCCGAACAGGCTTGCTTGTCCGTTACATCTCTCGTCGACTGATTTATGACTGGCCGTTATTCGATCTCCAGGATATGCGGGGTTCCCGCCCATCTTCGAATCTGGACAGGACGGGGAATATTGCGAAGTACTCGAAGCCACCGTTCCCTGCTTGTCACCATCCCTGCAGCTCACGTCGAACATCCCAGAGCTGTCTGGCTCGGCCTAGCTACCCTAGCCTTCAAAACACAGTGGCTACGGACTGGCGGGTGTGATATCTCCGCTATCCGCAAACTGGCTTTTCTCAAATAAGCTTCCGTGTCATGAGCGAAGGTGTGGAAGGTGAGGATGAACAAGAAGTGCCGAATTGGCAAGGAACCCTGCAATCATGTAGCAGAGATGACAGGCAAGCGAGCTGATCTCAGATCATGCGCCTGCGAAGTCTGTCGGCTACTGAGCGCCGATATTCCATAAATACAAGCGATTTCAGGATGCAACACACAAGTTGCACTTCGGCCAACGAAGCGAAATACGGCCGTATTCTCATTGGACAAAAGCCCGCCGCACGATCTCGAGTGTCAGGCCCCCGCTCCCCCCGACCACGCCTAATGGAACGGTCGTACGGATGGATGCAGGAATTCCTATCCACACCGCGAAGACGCAAGCATCCCTGTTTGACGAGTGTTCGGTGGAAAGTCGGCGAACGTCAAAACATTGTTGATTATGACGATCATTGAAGGTAAACAACGAAGCCCGCTGTCGATAAGAGATCAGTGTGGCAAGTGCATCCAGCTCTCAGCAATCTCGTCGGAACAAGCCTTGTATGTATAGTCCACGAGAATTGTTGTTCCTGATCGACACGCGGGAAGATCAGGGACCATTCCCGTTCTGCGAACAGACAGCTCCGAGAATGGGGGCTGAAAATAGGATTCTACCGAAAATTTTCGACTAGTATTCCCATTCCATGGCCGTCAACGCGTGGCTGCAACGGTTGCAACGTGCCAAGTTCGCAATTATTTGTTGCGATAAGAGCCCTAGCCAGCCTGTGTTCATCTTATGAATCACCAGCGCGGTCTTTTTACTGCAGTACTTTCTTCTTGCCTTTCGTGTAGTCGCATAGCGGTGTTTTCGGTTGTGGCCCACCAGGCAAACCCGCCTTGCGCCTCCGTTGGCCCCTCCCCCCACTTAGGGGTATCATCGTCAACGTCCCCAATTGTAATCATCAACAACATCTGGCAAGATGGCCGAGCGGTCTAAGGCGCTAGCTTCAGGTGCTAGTCTAGTAATAGGCAAGGGTTCGAATCCCTTTCTTGTCAATACGAAGGCATTCCGTGCCACTCATTTTTCGCGTTTTGGAATCTTGTGATGTTGACGATGCCGGAGGCTTCGTCGGGGGAAAGGCCGGCCAAAAGGTGCACTATACCGAACTCGAGACGCAACTCTAGCAACACATACTAAAGGGAAACTTTTTTCTAGCGTTTCTGAGTCACTCAAACGAATACATCTGGAGGCTGTATGGCTGCTAGCACGAAATGTGTGTCATCTTGGCCACCAATATTCAACTTTTGCGAATGAGGACTGCTATATCAAGACGCATGTTTCGCAGATGTAACATTATGCGTGCGTGTGTGGCGATAGAAATCAAATCAAAACAATGATACGCTGTTGAACATATCGTTCCATGGGAGAAACTGACTACTTATATTTCGTCCTTCGTTGGGAGCCCACAAGTCTTTCTCTTGGTGACAGCCGTGGTCTTATTGGTACTAGGTCTCTCCTGTGACGAGCGAGGCCAAAGTCCCTGGCTCTGGTCCTTTTCGTCTCCGGAAACGTTGCGATACGACCAGCCACGCGCTGCTGCTGCCAGCAACATGGCTCCCCGCCTGTACCACTTGGATTTGTGCACATGACGCGAGCTCTGAAAAAATTGCAAAGTGCTAGATCTGGCGGCAGAAGATGTTTCCTTCACATTCGAAACAGATATTTTGGCAAGAAATTCGTTCAGTTGGCAAAGTTTAGGAAGATTCAGAATTTCAGGCCGGACTAGCCTAGGTGGTCGGCATACTTGACGGACGGGCAGCCTAAGCGACTGTCCGATCTAGAGGGTCAGAATCAGGACTATTCTGACACCAGCGATGCGAGACAATGGTATGTTGACGAAGAAAATCTCCTGTGGTCCGATCTTTAGGGCATGTGTAAAGATGTGCACGGGCCTGAGGTAGGAAGCCTGGAGATTTCCTTCTGGCACGCGAAGCTTCTCGCATTGACCAGTGCGAGGGATATTTCGTGTTGAGCGAGGGCCCTCCCTTATCACTGCCATAATATTTGCAGAGTCTACCAAATGAGCACTCGCCGTTTTCTTTTCGAGCTGACACGGCTGGAAATGGCACCCAGCCCAGATCCTCCCCCCTAGGTACCCAAGAATGAACAGCTCAGAGATAGCAAAACCTTTCATGTCCTGAAACCAGCCTTTTCGCAACTCCAACCTATAAATCAGTCACCTAGCTATCGCGACAACGTCTCGATAACGAGGCCTGGAAGGCAACAGACCATACAGGCTCCTGGTTTGCTCACTTCCCTGTAGTATGCAACTACTGCCGTTGGGTATTACTGCAAGAGACGTCGTGAGCCTAAACTTACGACGGAGAAGGCGGCTTCGAAGGCGGTAATAATCCACCGATGCCTCTCACCTCTTGGGGTTTGTTAGCAACGGAATGCATGCCGTGGAGATGAGGGACGACGGCAGAAGGATGTCAGGCCTGTACAATCCTGCAGCCAGGCAAGCCGATTGGAATACGGCGAAGTGAGATATCATTGATGAGGCGGGTTTTATCAGCCCAACATCAAATGACCTAGAATCAACTAGAAAATCACTTTGTTTTCCTCTTTGTTTGGTGGAGTGGTTGTTTACCCCAATTCATATGCTGTGAACACCAAGAATGATTGAAAGTGTCACGTGACGTGGGTGGGTCAACCACCAGGGTAGACCTCCTTCTCCCTCAGCGGCCCCTGCCTGTATGATTAGTCTCTCCAGATACATCACACCCAGCTTCACACAGAGAGACGTTTGTTTGCCCACTTCAGGCAGTTCCATCTTCATCCATCGTTTTATTGCAGAGCCCAGCTCTTCATACAAAGCCCGCCAACATCCGTGTGGCACCAACATCTGCGACCTATGAGTTTTGCCAGCACCCTGAAATGAGAGGCTATTATTCGCGTGAGTTGATATTTCTTGGCTTCTATTGCTCAGCTTATGCACATAACGCGCGCTACCACAATCTCACCCGCGCAAGTTATCTTGAGGCAGGAGCACTAGACTTGCCACGCACCATGCTGAGCATGCTTTTCCCTATGGTACTTCTTCACAAGATTTCACGGTGCTTCTATAACCTTGTTCTCGCAGCTTCGTTGAGAACCTCAATCTTTTCTCACTGTTCTCAACAAATTCGTTTCGCGAGCCGCACGGTAACGGAGCCCGCATCTCATAACAAGGGATTTTTGAGTGCTATTGTAGTCCTTGAGCAACATGTTATGGCGAACCTTGCATTCTCCCGGGAGCTTTCCAAGTTCGAGTCAACCACTATGAGGCCTCACACAATCTTACACACAATCTTCTTCAGCTGCTAGTAAGCCGACTCCTGGGCTTCACCAAAGTAGTTCAATATTCTTTCCATCAGGACTTCAGGTTTCTTCAGAATCCTTTGAAGCCGTCTAAGTTTGAAAACCATCCAACCTGTGTTGACATACGCGACTTGGAGGTGGTCGGCCGAGCCTGAGGATTCATCAGTGACATATATCTCATTTGATTGGCTTGTCTTTCATCGAGAAGAGCCTTGGTATAACGCAGAGACGCCGTTCATGAACATTTATGGACTCCAACTTTACAAACTTGTGACGACTCAATCATGCAACCCAGGTGCCGTGCAGAGCCAAGCATGCCATCATTACTCCCTACCGTATTTGTGGAAAAGTCACATGGAGTAGACTGCACTATTCGCTGGGAGATATTGAAAACTCCATCTGAGAAGGCATAATCATATAACGCCGACATGGGCTTTGGCGTCCAGTTTGTATCGACAGCGTCGACGATGAGAAGCTATCATATTTGACGTCCATTTTTGGCGCTCTGTTTGTATTAAGGCAGCCCTCAACGGCTTGTGAGGAAGCCTATGTCAAACTGTCAGATTGCTTGTAAGTCTTCATGTCAACATTTGGGGACACCTGTGTCCTTGAGTGCAATCGAAACTCAGACTTGAGGGCTGTGCCTGGGTTTGGTGTCAGGGAAGCCTCACGAATCCCTGAGATTTTATTTCGTACAATTTTGTTTGCTAACATCGGCAGATTATCCGGGGCTGATTTCCGGGGTTTGAGCGCGATGGATCGCAAAGCAAAGATCAATGGTCGCACCCCAGCAATCAAGAGCCAGTAGCCCAGGCAAAGTCATCTTGGTGCGAGGTTACATTCAATGTTGGGAGTACGAACAACCCCGTATATGATAGGATTTGAGAAAAAGCCGTAAAGCGGTTGGTCGCCTTGCAGTGGGTATCAATAGTTTAACCAAAGTCCCAACGTGGCCTACATTTCCCGCTCGCCAGCTGAGTTCTTTGAATTCTAATCTTACTCTTAACACAGCCGGATATCCCAGTGCTTGCGTAGGAGATGGATTCCCTGAACAAAGCCTGCGACCCAGCACCCACAGGCATTGAGATTCTGCTTATACCTCCTCCTAAATGTCAGAGATGCAACGACATTTTCGATTTCATTCTTCATCCAGAAACCGAAGCTTTAGATCTTGACAACTTGTTCAACGATGATTCCAACCTTTGTTGCAACTATCACAGCTCCCTGATGAGCATCGGCATACCCGAAAGATTTGCTGGTGCGCCCGCTTTGAGCTAGATCGATGTCAGACTGGAGAGAGGCACAGCCGCACAGGAGCGTCAACTACAGTCGGCTTGAGGTACTCTGGGGTTACTAGAAGCTTGACGTGGCAAATAGGTGCTGGCCTGTTACCCGACAGACCATTAGATGGAGCCTGCTTGACCGACAGGAACTTAGCCCGAACTTGCGATCGAATTGGACCGATCTAGCGCTACTTCGCTGGTGGAAGGAGACCTGCGATAAGCGACACGGATGCAGCTGTACGCCGGATATATTGAGCAAACTGATGGTGCTCAAGACTTTGAGGCTTTTGCTTCTGTGAGATGTTTGTTGAAACTGCCTCGTCGATGCAGGTCGCGATGCCTCGTATGTCGCCCTGAGCTACGTTTGGGGCGGAACCAGAATGTTCCGGTGTCTGCTTTCGAACGTGAAGGACTTGCAGCAAGACCGGGCCTTGGGTCTCGGCGGAGAGTATGGCCTGTACCCCAAAACATTAAAGCGGCTATGCGTGTTGTGAAAGCCATTGGCGAGCGCTAGTTGTAGGTTGACGCTCTCCGCATCATCTAGGATGATGTTATCACCAAAGGGCAGCAGATTAACGACAAAGCCGGCATCCACCTCAACGCTGGCCTCACTGCCATAACGGCAGATGGAGATGATGCTGATAGCAGGCTAAGGGGTGTTCCCGGCTATAAACTTCCAAGAGAATTTAACACTCGGACCGAGGAAATAGCTGGTCGGAAGGTCACTGCGGCAGCATCACCTGGATTAAGAAATTCACGCTGGTCTTGAGTAGGCTGGATGTGGTAAGAAAACTGTTCTATTCCCGCACTCTGATATTCACTGGGGAGATAGTCTATTGGGAGTGCAGCCGCGCCTATTGCAGAGATGACTTTCTTGATATGCTTGATGACAGGGATGGGAGCCGTGACCTGGCACGTATGATTCGTCCCATTCCGGGTTTAATCGAAATTAAGATCTACGAATACAACCCGCGAGATTTCAACTATCCCGAGGACATCGTCGACGCGTATGCAGGCAAAGCTAAAGCAATGTCTTAATCTCTTCCGACGGGCTTGATCTCCGGCCTCTCAACGTTCTTCCTCCACATAGCCTTATATTGGCGTCCTGAAAAGCCTTTGACCTGCCGTACACCTGTATTCTCGGGGAAGAGCTGTCTCCCTAGCTGGAGCTGGGTTGGGTGGAATGGCGAATGGGACGTGAGATGGGAGCTGAATGCTCAAGACCACGTCCTTGTCGATGACCAAGGAAAAGTAGCGTGGCAAGAGGTGAGGTCATCCCATTGTTCGATAGGTACGAGGTTGCAGAGCCAAATGGCGAGCGGATTCGAATAGCCGGGACAGCCGCGGACGGGATGCACCTGCGGGACAATATCGACATAGAAGTTGCGTGTCCTCCGGGCTGGAAGAGGTTAGATAACCCGGAAGCTGGCAAACTCATCCGTCCCAGGTCCCCAATAGCGAACTTTAACCCCCAAACAAAATGCTATTGGCAGCACGAGGCTTTTGAAGACGCTAAGTTTTGTTACCCCGTGCCTGTGTTCGACCCAAGTGCGAGCATCGAGTCACCAATGAAGAAGATGTCCCTCATTGCCGGGCGCACGAGGGCAGCCTTTGCAATAGCTGGAGACCAAATGAAAGAGGATCGCGTCATACACGTGCGCAGTGACCGCAATGACTGGCTCGGTGTGCTTGAATTGCACGAGGCGTCGTCAGAGGAGAACGGCAGCGCTTGCGGGTGTCGTCTTGAGTTAATTGAGATGAGCCAGGGCAAAACTTTCCGTTGGATGCATCCATCCTATCCTGAAAGATTCTGCGAAGAACGCCCGAAACCTAATGACGAGGAGAACTAACATATCTACTTCGTGCTGTGGGTCGTCCGAGGCCCAGATGGTATGGCTTATAGGAGAGGAATTGGACTAGTAGTGCGGGACCGATGGGAGGACCTCCAACCACGGTCGATTGATATAGTTCTAGGATAATCTTTCTATCTTATAGCCCAAAAGCCTTGATTACCAATGTCTCTCTCGTCGTACCGAGTGAAATATTATTCGCCTGATGCAACGCGCTGTTTCACCTACGGAAAGAGGCTCCACCAATTCCCAATGAAGTGAATTCTCACTGACAAGTGTTGCTCTGGATCGTACTTGCGGATCCGTGGAAGAGCCCAGTTGAAGGAGCTAGCAATCGAGGGGAAAGCTGCGCAGGAAAGCCGAATCATATCTCTTCGACGACGAAGTCATGTAACAGCTTCTACATCGGGCATTGACTGATAGTGGTCGAGCGAGTTGTTGGACGTCGTCTGATGTTTACAGCTGAAAATGTTAGCCGACTCGGCGTTCAGCACAAGGAACCTACCGAGCATTGTGGCCCATCCGTGACCTACTTTGCTTGATATCTAACGTCTCTAAGGGTGGCATAGTTGTGCGCTTGGTTCCCAGAAAATCAAACAAATAGTTGCAGAAAGATAGAGATGAACGACAACCAGACCACGTTGCTTCTAAGCAGTTGGACTGATTGTGATAAGCATGGATATCTAAACATGATGCTGCTGTATTTTCAGAGCCCAGCTCATTCCCGACATGGGAAGGATTAAATTTTGGGTTTTCGTTATTCAAGTTGAGCAGAAAGTTCAATTTATGGCCTATTCTGACCAATAATTACTACGTTCGGTGCAATACTAGACTTCAATGGCTATACGTAGTCGGATAGCAACGGTTGAAGAATTAACAGCCCACTGTGAGCTTGATAGACTTGACAGTACCTTGAAAGCCTATGAATGTGTCAAGGAATGGTTAAGGCAGCGTGCATGAGTACCGCAGATTTGCGGTCTGCAAGAATAAAACTACAGCGGCGAGCAGCATCTGGTTGTTTGAATGTGGAAAAGTCACCTAACTTGATCATATGCATGCTCAATCTTTCCGACTCTCGTTGACGAATAGGCGATGCTCAGGGGCTGATGAGATATGAGTCATGCAGTTATCGAGGACAACGCGATCTGTGCATGTGGGGAATTCAGAAAATCCGTGGGCGGCTCTGTCATTGAAGCTATTTTCGTACTTCGTCTCAGTCCAGCCCTGAAATAATAGCCTTGCCACACTTCATCTTCGTTGCTTTTGTAATAATCCAGACGCTTACGCACGGCACGACTGTGAGTACGAGAGAAGCATGTCATGTCATTTCTTTCATATCGCCCGGTGGTACATCTGTGATCCTGAGACGTCTCTCGGTGCAGAATTGAATGCTCACAACGTCGGAATTTGCCGTCTTTCCCGACATGTGATGTGCCTGGCCGCTTCTTTTTTTCAAAGTTTTAAAAAGTTTATTGTTTCTCGAGGTTGAATCCGAAGATGGCTTCTCTACGTTATGCCGCTTTCTCGAAGGTCATGCCTCAAGGGCTGAATTCCAGTCCGTAGGCTTGCGAGTGGGCGGGGCAGGATGATATATACCATGGGCAATGCCTGTTGCCTTTCCCTTTCCCTACTAAACAACTACATTCTCAAGTTCTGGTTTTGGGGGCGTGGATGTTGGCGCAGTCGGTGCGGCTGGTCGCGACATGTAGTGTTTGGACTGAGTTGGGAGCTTGGCTCACTCGCTAATCTTGTTGAAAACTTTGCTTTGTCTTTTTCGTCGTCTACGATGTGTTTCATCTGCATAGTGCAACGAGGCCGATTCAGGCGCTTGGCAGACAGATTCGGCGACGGCTGTTGTCTACAAGATCTCCGAAGAAATCAGAAGAACCTCTTCTCTATCGCTCAGAGTCCTTCACTCGAAAATCATTTCTGTCGCGCCTACCTATCTTGTTTCCGACAAACCTCTATTATCGTCCCCTTTGCTCAGAACTTCTCGTTCAGAGCACTTCTCTTTACTCAGATATTACCCCTTCTTCTCCATCACCACCTCCCTTGCTTCAAATCATCTCTATCGCGCCTGCCTATCTCACATCCGATAAACCTTCTCTCTCCTCCTTTCAGAACTCTTCACTCAGAGGATGGGACCACCGCTACTGCCATGGATCCCGCCGATGAGCCTGACCTGTCGGTCGTTTTACGCTATTGCCCCTCATGCAGAAAGAGGAAATATCATTGGTTTCGAAGACGAAGTGGATCTGCTGGCTTCCGTTATAAACTTCGCGGAATGACGAGAAATAGACAGCTCGTAAATCCGTAGCTTTGAAAACCGTATTCCCAGTATCGACGCAGAGCTGCAGTGCAATGGACAAGATAGATATACCCGCTACTCATAATTCGAATCAACAACTGGCATCGTACACCCACAGTCGTTCAGCTCATCTCAATAATCAGACTCATATCACCACCGTCTACAAATCTCTAATTAATGGCCCTCATAGTCATCTCAACAACCGCAAAAGTACCAGCGCTAACCGGCATGGCCCTCAGCAGCGTCGGCACGATACCCCTCCAGAACGCCCTCAGCCCCTCACCACGATACGTCTGCGCGAAGCAGTCCCGCATAGTCTTGTACCTCTGATCCTTGCCGAAACCGTCCGTCTGCATCTTGCTCTTGACGACGTCAAACGGATAACTGCCCAACCACAGCGCCTCGCCGGCCAGACCACCGTACCACGCGACCTTATAACTCGGGATCTCCTTGCGATCGACCCTGTTCCGCGCCGCGTCCGCATTCATCATCCACTCGAACGCGAGGAACCAGACACCGTACGCCTGGGCCTCGCGCCATATCGTCACCGCCTCACCGCGGTAGAGGCCCTTGAGCACGCCGCCGTGCGACGACAGCTTCTTCACGCAGTCCAGGGGCCCCGAGTACAGTCTAGCGGCGCCGTGAGGCTGGGTCTGCAGGCGGATGCGCACGTGCTCGATGGGTCCCGAGATGACCGAGTTCGCGACGCCCGCGAAGGCGCCGGCGGCGTAGTACTGGCCGTAGCTGAGGGCCGGGTTGCCGACCTTGGAGGCGTTGGAGGCCTCGAAGTAGCGGCGGGCCTGGTGGAAGGCGCCGAACTGGATGGAGACGCAAGCGCCGATGCCGAGGAGCGGGGTGAGGGTGCCCTTGTAGAAGGCGAGGGGGCCTTCGTTCTTGTAAATCTGGGTCGCGGCATCGACTGCTGTTGTTGCGGTTGTGGAGGTCTGAAGGCGTACTTTGACAATGTCGAAGGGTTGGCCTGTGAGTTTTGTCAGCATTTACCGCTTCTCAGATTGCCATTTATCATGATGGTTGAACGTGTAATTTATTTGAGAACCAATTTATGGCTCAAAACTCATCATTGGTTTCGCGGAGTGAAAAAAGAGTTGGTCGTGTGAGTTGAGCGTGGTTCGGGTGCGCTTCCGAGATCGGCTCGTTGCCGAGCTCCAACTAAGAACTTGCCCATTCTTCTGATGAACGGCGGCGATAGGGTGCAAACAAAACCAATTGCAGTCGACTCACCCAAGAGGACTTGAGCAATTCCACCTGCGGCGCCGGCGAAAAGGTCCTTGGCCGTCTGCAGCGCTCCGCCGCCCACAATCTCGGGATCAACAGCTGCATCCGCCATCTCGAATTCGGAGCCTCCCTTCGGCTGCTCTCGACAAGGACTCTTGAAGTTTGGGAGTCGTAAATCGAACGTGTTCAATCCAGTAAGTGCGAAGAGGATGAGAGACAGACCCAATTGATCGCGAAAGATGAAGGGTTTGGAGGCGCGTTAGAGATGTGGTTGAGAGGACCCTTAATCTGTCAGGTTTAGGTCAGATTATTTATCAGCTGCAGTCGTTCCCCAGATAGCTGGTGTGGGGACTACACGATGCAAGGTTGGGCTCATTGTGGTACTTGGTTTGATGAGTCAGCATAACCCTTGGTACTTGTTTAGCCTCCACGTCGGTGTGGCCTTCCTTCTTGAGTGATGAGTTGTTCAGCAAGTAGCGCCAAATGTCAACTCGCTTGTGTTCAGTTTGAAGACGAACTGTTTGTTGGAAGTAACAGATTTCTCATTTGACTTTTGTCTAATCATGATTCGGTCATTATCTTTCTGCTTGAAATGTATTTATACGGTTGTTTCTCATGTCAAAATCACCACCAAACTAATAACGTCTGATGCCCTTCTTCTCCCCATTTGCCGCTTCCTGTGCCTGCGCATTGATCTGAACAGCCTCTTTGAGCTTGGCAATAACCTCAGGCTGGTTGCTAAACGCACGCAGCAGCACTTCCTCGAGCTCTTTTTCGACCTTCCCAATCGGCTTGACCCCCGGCTTCCGCTCTTTAGCATCATTCATCCGCTTGCCCCAGCGCTGTGTGAACGCAACGATCGACTGCCTCAGCAACTCATCCAACTGCTCGCTCATGTCCTCGACCGTCAACGTCTTGGCCGTAACGGAGGGCGGCTGCTGCTGAGCGCCGCCGCGCGACCAGAGCGATCCGACGTTGATGATGTTGCTGACGAAACCGACCCAGTTCTGGGGTCTGAGGTGGTCCCAGATGTGGCCGAAATGCTGCATCGCGGCGGCGTCGCTGCGGATGTCACCGATCTCGAGGGAGACGATCTCGTTCTTGATGATGAGCAGATTCTTCACAATGAACAGATCGGCATCGGTGCCGGCTTTGATGGACTTGATACGAGCCTCGGCGCGCTGGAGGATCTGAATTGTTTCGCGGACGATCTTGAAAACGACGTGGCTGTTCTTTTGCTATAAGGGAGATCAGAAATGCAAATCGGATGCTCAGAAAATGCGGCACTTACGCTGCGCTCTTTTGGCATGGCTTGGTCGTACATGGACAGCAGCTTCAATGCCTGCCTCACCGGAGGATAGGCGTTGGAAGAAGAGACGCCGTCAACCACGGGACCAATGTTGAGAGCGTCATCCTTGACCGCGGCCTTTGTGACGGTCTTGGTGATTTCTGCCTCAAACGCGTTGTCTGTGAAAACCCACAAATGCTCCGTCAACAACCTGGCGCTCAGTTCTCGGCATTGACGCGCAAAGGGTGATTCTTCCTCGTCATAGTCGAGAACCAGGTATTCGTTAGTGAGCCAGCCGACGACGCTGCAAATCGTCTCGAGGTCTGCGGTCTGCATCGAGTACTGCAAATTCGTAGCAAGATGTACAAGGTTTGCGGGATTGACAAGCGATCTGTTGTTTGACTTGAGGACGGCGTAAGCCGACTCGGGATCAGAACTCCATTGGAGGTCCAGGCCAAAGATCTTGGCGAATAGATTGAACTCGTTGAAGGCGCGTTCGAAAGTCTGCTTGATGTAATTTCTCGAGGCCGTCTCCACCGACAAATCTTTGATCTCCTTCTTGAACTCGTCCAAATCATGCTGCACCACGGGCTTTAAGTCACGATCCCGCACAGCCAGATAAGACTGGAAGACGTTGCTGACGGTGTTGGAGTAGATATCCTTTGCAACGCTGGCGATCGGAAGGCCGTATTCGTCGTAAACACAACCCACCACCTTGTGAATATTAGGGATTAATGAATACGAGTCAAGAATCATCTCCTCAAAGCGACCATATGCCAAGGCGTGTCGTGTTGCTTCCGATTTTGTTGCCGCGATCTGGCCCGCGATCTCAGACGAGATGTTGTCCAGGCGCGTTGTGAAGCCCACCTCCAGCAGATGGAGCGCCTTGGTGAGCAACGCCTCGTAACGCGCGAGGTAGGATTCGGCGTCGCGGTAGTTGGCCTGTATTTATATGTCAGGCAAATAGCGAAAGCGAAAACCAGGGGCCATACGTGTTTAGACATGAAATCAATGCAGGCGTCTAGATTGCGCAAGACCTCGCCAAACGAGTCGTCGTCTACCAATCGTCCGGCGCCTGGGGCATTCAAACGCCTCGTAACGTTGTCGAGATATACGTAGAAGTGGATATCAGTGCCGACCTCGTTCGCGAGCTTCTCGAGCCGATGTTGCTCGGATAACAAGTCTTCGCACTGGGACTGGAACGACGAGGTCTGGGCCTCTACGGACTGAAACGACTCGGAGAGTGTCGTAAGAAGTTTGAGTGCAGCATTTGTGTCGTCAATGAGCGCATCGAGGTGTCGTTCCGTGAGCGTGAGCTGGTCTTTATATAGCAGATATTCCTGTTGGCTGGCTTCGAGAAGCTCTTCGTCGTGTTGATCCAGCCGCGTCAAACTGAAGTCTTTGACCTGTACTGCTACATCAAGAGCATCCCAGTTCTTGTCCTTCTTCCGTCTCCTCCTCTTCTTGGACTCATCCTGGGCCAGTTGAGCTCGAACTACATGGTAGAAGTCGGAGTACGACTTTGCGCGACGCAGAACTTCGGCTTCAGGGGGCGTATTCGTATCTATAATCTCCTCGAAAATCTCGTCAAGAGGCTCAGGCGTATCCGAAGCCTGAGCGACACCCTAGAAAACGAGCGATGGTCAGCATACTGTCCGTACAGAGGTTGGGGGTCTAAGGTGTCTCGAGCTTACGTTAGGCTGCTGTAGCAGACTCTCCTTCCGGCGATGACCAGCACCCGCAGCGGAAGCAGCCTTCTTGGCTACGTCCGGCACGAAGCTGTACCAGGAGTCGTCATACATGGTCGCTCGCTCCGGAGATGCCTGGGAGCTTTTGGTGGTGGTTCCGGAGCAAAAAGCTGTCCGTGTGGTCCGCCGTGTCCGGTCTGGCGCCGGTGCCAACGTTCCCACCACCAGGCCAGCTGTCGGGAACAGCTGTGCGATCCGGTCAGGTCTCCTGCCGTAAACAGGGCGGAAAATCATTGGTCCCAATGCGACGCTGGCCGTTCGGGAGTGGAGCCCAGCATGGCTCAAACCCGCTGCGGGGCGCCACGCACGGCCCCCTGCAGCGTCAGGGGTCCAAAAGTCTAGAATTAGCGTCTGGCGAATCGAGCTCTTAGTTTTCTTGGATGACCTCACGACCGGTCAGCGACCAGACTTCCCTCCCGGCTGCCCCTCGTTCTGTGGTGTTCTATCAACGGAGTTTGACGCACTTTGGGTTGACACAATCCGATCACATTTTGCATACACCATTGCCTACGTCCAATCAACTTTGTGTGAGCTTGACGATGAAGGCTTGCAGAACCGCTTCCCACGCTCGGGCGTCTCTTACAGCGCAGAGATGCTCATCGGTTGCTCGCCAGCAATGGCGCCGTCCTGCGAGCGGGGGACCACGTCGTCCGGATGAGAAGTCTCTACTGAGGAAGGCGGTCCCTTTGCTTCTTACTGCCGGAGTCGGTGGTGGTCTTTATTACTTGGACGACTCGATGAACGGTCCTTTGAAGCAGCTACTCGGCGGCGAAACCAAGCAGGCCGAACCCCGCAAGCCCAAATACCAGCAAGCAGAGATTGAATTCGAGAAATCGAGAAAGCAGTCTGGGTCCAAGGAGGAGAACCGAGACCTCATCAGCTCTCAGCATCTTCAGGTCAAGAAAAGCTGGGAAAACCCCGGCGTATACGCGTGGGGCTCCAATGTGGGCAGGGTCATTGACCCTCAGTCCAAGGAGAACGTTATCAAGCTTCCTAGAAGGATTCCTTACTTTGACGGTCAGCTGTTGAGGGATATCAAGCTTACTCAGTACTTCGGAGCCGCTGTCACAGAGAAGGGTGACATCATTCAATGGGGCCTGGGCTTCTCAAAGGAAGACCCTTCGCCAGTTCCAACGCTCAAAGGAAAGGATATCTCCAAGATCACAATTTCCGAAGACCGAATCGTCGCTCTTTCCTCGAACGGTTCAGTCTACTCTCTCCCTACATCCCGCAGCGACCAAGAGTCCGGCGCCAAGTTAGAGCCTCAATCGCACTCAGCATCATCATGGATACCCTTTTGGAGCTCGAGCGGTCCAGAGACAGTGAACTTCAGGATCCTGACGCCCAAGTCACTGGGTCGTGGTGAGAAGGTAATCGACGTCAAGAGTGGCCTCCAGCACTGTCTGCTCCTGACGTCCAAGGGACGAGTTTTCTCCGCAGCCGCTAGCACCTCAGAGTTTCCGTCCAGGGGCCAGATGGGCATTCCGGGTCTCAGCTGGGCAACTCGCCCCAAGGGGCCGTTCGACCAGCCTCACGAGATCACTGGTCTCTCGGGTTTCAACATCACCAAGATTGCCGCCGGTGACCTCCACTCCGTCGCCTTGGACAAGGACGGAAAACTGTTTACCTTTGGCGACAACACATTTGGTCAGCTGGGGCTTCCCGTCGACTCCTCCACCTTGAAGCTCGACGTTCCCTCTCTTCTCCCCACAGTCAAGCTTTACGCCAACAGCGGCCTCTTCCCCAAAATCACGTCTATCGCCGCCGGCGGGATGAACACCTTCTTCACCGTCGACGCCGCCGAGGCTGGCAACCAGAACGTCGCCGACGACGTCGCTCCGGCCCGCCGCATGCCTCGCGTCACTGCAGACCTGTGGGCTTGCGGACAAGGCGTCCTAGGCGCCCTCGGCACCGGCAAGTGGACGCACGCCACCCCAGGCCCGGCCAAGGTCAAGGCGCTCTCATCTCTCTTCGAGTTTGACGAGAAGGCAAACAGCATGGCGCCTATCCGCCTATCCAACATCTCCGTCGGCAGCACGCACGTCTCAGCAACGATGGACAATGTCACGCATATAGTTGCCGGGTCAAAGGGCTCCGAGAACGACACCAACTGGGGCGCGGACGTGCTCTTCTGGGGCGGCAACGAACACTACCAGCTCGGTACGGGTAAGCGCAACAACCTCAACGCGCCGAGCTACATCGGCGCGTTGGACGGCGGCGCGGGGGATGCGCTCATGGGCCGCGGTGACGAGGTGCACCGGTTCCAGATCACGCCCCGGCACACGGTTCGGCTGGGCGCGGACGGCAAAGGCAGGAAGGTGAGCTTGGAGCAGAGAGTGGAGTGTGGGCGGTTCGTGACGGCTGTCTATTCGGGCGTCTAATCTTCGTCAAGGACGTTGACCCGGCGACTGTACATGTTTCATAGACGGGGAAACCAGCTATTAAGTTGCGAATACTATGATGACAGGGGGAATATGTAAGAATCTAACCATGTAAATTACACCAAACGATGAACAGCGCTCTAAGGCGTTCCGTAAAATATCGAATTATGGGCCTTTTTTTTTGGGGGGGGGGGGGGGGGGGGAGGGGTGGTGGGAGGCGGAAGTATGAGGAGAAATGTCCTCGTTGATAAAGCTGGAATCGTTCCACTGGAGCAAGCCTCATCTCAACTATATATTCGTTAGGCAGTCTTCAACTTTATTACTGATTTTATTGTGTGCTCTTAACACCGATCGAATATCGGCATATCCATGTGTGAGGAGGGTGTGGGGGTGATTGCAGATCACAGGCAGAGTTGGTGCAAGACGTAAATCATCTGAATTCTGGCCTGTGGCTTGTCATTGAAGGGAGAGAGGTGTGTGAGGTCACGTCACGCCTCGGTTCTCGACAAGTAGGGGAACGCTGTTCGAATAAAGTCTGGGAAATCTTGTATCGGATTTCTTTGACGTAATATTACACCTGCTCCAGGCAGGCAACCCGCGGATAATTGCCGAAGCAATTCGTACCTGATATGTGAAATCGGAAAGCGAATGCGCGGTGGCGGGCCGGGGCTTGGCAGGCCGGCTTGGTGCGTCGAGGAGAGGATGAAGCCGTGACCGATAGAGTTATTCCAGAAGCTTGCGTCGGTTCATCTGGGAAAACGGATCGACCGGGAATTGGTAGGTTGGTATCGATTGAGGCTATTAGTTTATTCGTGTTGAGACCAGCACACACACACATATCTGGTGTTTGCTGTCATTCCTCTCTTCACTTTTGAACCGAGGTTGCTAATATTGGGCTCGGCGAGGGACCGAGAATTCCGCTGCAAGTGACACCGATCGACGGCTGACAAATAATCTTGTACGCTCAGTAAGGTAGGCACCACTTTTCTTTTCTTTTTTCTTTTTCTTCAACAAGCCCAAAGCTCTAGCGGCGGGCCGGTTCTGCCACACGACGCCACACTGGGACCCCACATGAGGAAGTCCCCGCTAGGTAGGCTAGACAATACAAGAACTTGCACAATACATGACCCGACCCCACCAGTGGTGGCAGGTTCCGTCCGCCACCCTTTTTATTTTTTCCCTTTGTGGCGCTGTCGGCAAGTTTCGTTGACAGCCCCCCAGAACTTACTGTGCATCACATCGGACCAGACAAGGGACAACGGACATAAGATCAGAGATTCTGGCAAATGGTATGTGTGAGGAGATGGAAATGGCAGAGATAGCCCGCTCGCTCATGTTTGACCCTCTTTCTGTTGCGTATGGCGTGGATGTTGAGTTAGGCTACTTTACGTCAGAGTCTGGGGGTGGAAGGAGGATACCAAGATTGGAGTGACGGATGCGACATGCAAGCAAGCTTCCTTCAGTCGGAAGGTTTCCGAAAAGTTACTGCGGCAGGTGGATGCCGTTTTGAGAGATCCCTTTGTGGGATGGTTGCCGCTGTGTGCAAATCAACTGGGGAGTAGACGCATACGCATACGCGGACAAAACGAGGGCTTTCCAAAGAAAAGAAAAAAAGGCAAACTGAAAAGAAAATAACGATGACCTTTTTTCTGCATGCTTTGCAGCACGAAATCTCGCCAGACAAGGTACCTACCTACCTTATCTGGGCTTCCAGTTTCTCGGGACTCGGCGACCGGGCGGAGCCTACCTCGCTTTAGCGGCCCCCCCTTCTCCCCCCCTATGTGCAGGCCCAGGTAACCGTAACCGTACCGCCCATTTGACGCAGCCCCACCTCGCCATCAGCCCCCTAAAAACCCGGTACAAACCTCCGTGCACTGCCTTCGGCCTGCAGCAGGGCTTCGGGTAGCTAAAGCATAGCACCTTGTAGAAAAGGCAAATGCAACAGCACAGGGAGAGAGGGGGGATAGAGAGAGCAAGCAGGGCCAGCCAGATGTTCCCCTGTCACCATTGTAATGGTCTTCTTCTGCCATGGCGAAAGAAAGAAGGATTGCAGATTGCAGGAACAAGGGAGCCCGGCCGGATTGTATCGAGTTCTTCTCATCGCCAAAAAAAACCAAAGTCCAGGTTCCCGGTCAAGTGTCTCGCCCAATCATCCAGGCAGCACCCCCCCTCGGCCGAAAACAGAATGTTCTCCTCGGATTCCTGTTCCTTCTAGATCCTACCTTAGACCACGAGATACCAAGACCCAGACACTAACGTAGCAAAGAGCCAGCTGCCACAGCTATCTACTACCTGCCTATCCGTTAGCCCCAGGGATGGATGCTTGACGCTTGATGCTTCATCCATGGAGGCTGTGAAGTGTCACGGTGTCACCTCATATTGCACCAACCTAAACTACTTCCTTGCCTTTGCATCCCTCCGTTAATGTCTGTCGCCCGCCCACTCGCCCGTATCCGACAGCCTCATCTTCAACCACCATCCCTTCCCTTTCCTTTCTCGGTTTCCTCTCTCTTTTCTCAGCTTATCGATCGAGCTTCAGGTCGCGTACCGCCCGCTACCTACCTTAGCTAGCTTGCGCGTTCAAATTCCCGCCGTGAGGACAAGGGAAAAAACCAAAGCGTGCAAGGCACCATAGAGCCGAGAAAGGATGAGACGAGAGAAAACGACAGCTTGCGATTGGAATACCCGCCTTTTTTTTATTATTATAATCAAATTTCTCCTCCGTGCAGTCTTTCTAATCGGGGCAATTTCCGCTCCCGAAGCCGTAGCCCAACCAACCAAACCTCTTCAGACTTTCAGCCGCCTATCTATTTTCACATATTTTTTTTTTCCTGTTACTCCCCTTTGCTTCTCTATTTTTATTTGAGACTTATACTCTAAGGTACCTCCTGGCTGCCTACCTGCCTTACCTCCTGCATATCACTCAAAACCCACTCCAGCTTTTCCTCATCTCTCCTCAACGCAATTGCTGCACGTGCCTCCCCGGTGACACAAGCCAAATCACAGCGAGGAAGATCCGACTCGTGACGCACGAACACGGTACCTACGCCCGACGCCTATCCTTGCGACCTCGTCCAGATCGCCAGGAACGCATCACCTTCTGTCGCTAGTGCTCTACGTTCCCCTGTCCCGTCATCCGGTGTTGTTAAGTTGGCCCCCGTCGCTCTCTCTACCTCTCGCGCGCGCGTGTGTGTTGGGCCGTGATCCCAGTACATCACATTCGCATTCGCACGCGCACCACCCTTCCCGGTCAACGACAACGCAAGTCTCTTCTCCCATCTCTCTGACTATCTCCCTATCCTCCTCTGCGATACACCTTTTTGCCCTCGGCATCCTTCCAAACCCTCAAACCAAATAAACCGACAATAGCTCCGACGAACCCTATCACTGACACGCCGCCAACGATACGAGGAGGGACAAAAAGAAGTCCGACGTATATTGAGGTACGCCCTCGCTGCAGCGTCCCGTCTCGCCGGACCATACCCTATTTTCCAAAAAAGAAAAGAGCTTACTGCACGCTGCCGACCACCATCACACCCCCGGCCCCCAAAACCTCTGACGACATCAAGCCTTCACGCCAGGCGGTGCTTTGCACCTCGCCGTCCTCAATCCTTTGCTCCCTTCCGGCCTCCCTGGAACATCCATCTTGCGAGCCGTACGATTTCCACCGTCGCAAGACCAATAACCACGCGCTCCTCAACGATATCCCGCGTAGTAGCGACGTCAAGGCTACTATCGACGACATCAACCAAGAGCCCCCAGCCTCACCACCACCCCGCGTGAACGACGACAAAATGGACCACCTCCCGAAATTCCGCAGAAAACCAAAGATCCCAACAATCTCCACCGCCGACGTCAAACCTCCTCACTCCCGCAACGGGGCCGGCGTTATCGAGCAAGACCGGGACCACCTCTCCTCCCCGCAACAAACATACCCCTCCACGACAGTCACCGTCACCAGCAACGGCGGCGCAGGCGGCCGTTGCTCCCCGACCCCGACCAAGCCCGGCCTGCGCAAGTCCGCCTTCCGCGGCTTGCACCTGCGCAGCTCAGCCAAACGCGCCCGCTCCCCTCCCGCAGCCTCCCTGCCCTCCTCACCACCCCCGGCGGTCGTCACCCACGACGGCATCGCCTCGCCCCCGTCATCCACGCGCAAGAATACCACGCACAGCAATGACGGCGCAAGCTCGGACAAGGAGGGCAGGAGCAGCGCCGACCACGCAAACAACATCGCCCCAAAACCAAAGATCCCGGCCTTCCTGGATCTCTCCACACCAGGTAGGAGCCCCTCACGGAGCCCCTTTTGCTGGAAACCCTCCAGAAAACGTGGACTTGGCGCTGACCATGACATGTTGCGACTGCCCATAGACTTAGAAAACAAGTTTCAAGAACTCGTCTGGCAAGAGCGCAACCGCCTCGCGGCCGGCATGGCCTCGGACGCCGAAGAAGACTCCTCCACGTCCAATAAATGGGGCTCCTACAAACAGACAGACATACGCCGCGGCGTCCAGGATCGCTACTTCAACATCAAGCCCTGGAACCACAACCGCATCAAGCTCCGCGTCCCCGAGGACGAGCTCGACTACGTCAACGCCTCGTCGATATCTTTGTCCTCCCCCTCCAACAATGACCTCCCTCCCCTGCGCTACATCGCAATGCAAGGCCCGACCCAGGCGTCCCTCGACTTCGTCTGGCGCATGGTCGCCGAGCAGCTCTCTTCGCCGGTCGTCATCGTCCAGCTGACGAGCATGTTCGAGAACAACCAGGTGAAATGCTTCCCATACCTACCCATGGACGAGAGCGAAGGCCCCTGGACCCTCAACGAGACGGACGGCTGGAACGACGGCTGGACCGCCACCCTCACCTTCGACTCACTGGAATCACTCGAAGACGGCGCCATCGAAGTGCGCAAGCTGCTCCTCCGCGTGGGCGACGAGGAAGAGGACAGGATAATCTGGCACATGCTCTACACCAAGTGGCCCGACTTCGGCGTCCCCGCCGTCGACGACCTGGCGAGCTTCTTCACGCTGATGCGCCTTTCGAGAGAGTATAACACGGCCGGCCCCGAGACGCCGCGCATCATCCACTGCAGCGCGGGTGTGGGCCGCACGGGGACGTTCATCACGCTAGAGCACCTCGTGCGCGAGCTCGACGAGGGCGCACTGATCGGTCACGACGCCGCAGCTGGCGAAGGCGAGGATCTCATCTACGCCACCGTCGACGCGCTGCGGGAGCAGAGGAGGAGCATGGTGCAGGCCGAGGCGCAGTATTTGTTCCTGTACCAGGTTCTCAGGAAGATGTGGCAGGAGAAGTACGACGTCGAGGACAGCGACGGAGACAGCGAGCCCGCTGCAAAGAGGCTCGAGATCGAGGAGCTATCTACTGATTGACGTTCGGTGGAAGTTACGACGCGCATGAGGGCGCGTGGAGAAATGATGATTCACTGATGAAAGTCATGATGCGCGGAAAGAGGAGAAATGACCATGATCAATATGGAGGAACGGCCATAGGAGGAGACGTAGTTGAAGATTCTTTTTTCTTGTTTCATGCGGGCCTCTATCACGTCACTTGTACCAAACAAGCAGCATCACAGGCTTTTTTTTTTCTTTGGCTTTATGGCGGGAGGGAGGTTTTCCTTTACAAATCTCAGCATAACACAGCGGCACACACTCTGGAGAGTGTTGCGGATAGCGTTTTGGGGTTTTTGAACTGCATGTCTCGTATGTAAACAAGACGCAAGCGAAGGGACTTCTTGTAATGGGTTGGTTAGTGATTAAAACTTGGCCCATGCTGAGCGCTGGCGCAATATATTCAGATACCCTATTAACATGTATATTGAAGTCATTTTGAGATGCTCTTGAATCACAACTTACCTTGTCGTTACACAATATTCTGACATTTGCGAATATGCCACATCTCTACCTGGAATTAAAAATTCAGAGTGATCAACTTGGAAAGCTTGAGCGGTTCACATGGCGGACACGACAAGTTGGTTCGGATATGCGTCGGGTACAAACGAGTATTTGCACGAGAATCCAGCCGAATCAGCGGTCGATGGGTGGAAAATCCCTGACCGAGAGACCTCTACCAAGACGATACTGAAGTCAAGAGTTCAGCTGTATGTACCTGGTAAGTAAATGCTCCGTTATCGAGCGTCGCCTTCTCAAGCACACGTGGCGTCGAGGTCATTGGCATGGTCACTTTGGTTAGAGCGGTGAATGAAAGTCGGTGAATGACCCGTGGGTTTCGTTTGTTGAGAGAAACTGCGCAACGTTGTTTGGCATGTTTGGCTCGAGGTTTCAATGCCCTCGGATCGATCCTTGTGGACGTTATCCCAATACTTTCCGAGCGAGCTCGATCGTTCGTCCATATGCCGAGTTATCTTGCGAACTCGTCATCGCCATCGTCGACAGCCGGGTCTTTAGTTCCGGAGTGTAAATTTGATCGGGCTTTGTCCGAGGTTCGATCATTGTCTGGCATACTTATCCCACACTGGCCCGTTGCGATGCCTAGTCTCGGACCGAATCATCGCGGCATTCGCCCGAATGCGCCAGAATTCGGGTACATGTTCGGTAGGGGTGGTGATTCCTTTAATGGGCCATCTCTCGACGAGGAAGGAATGTCATTGTCACATGTGTGGAATGATGCACGCGCGAAACACACTGATCTTTGTCTTCACCGGTTCCGGGGAGTCCCGCAACTCGGTGTGAGATTTGGGACCGCGATACGGTGTGGTAGGTGTGGTAAGCCGGGTCGGGAGGGAGGGAGGTACGGGCCTGGTGGTCCTCTGTAGAGTGCGTGCCGAATCAAATATCCGCGGTTTCGTGTGTGCGCGACTTGTGACCTGTGAGATGAGGGCTCTCCGCAAACGCCCTCCGATCAAACTCTGGCTGAACATGGGTGGCAAAAAAGGCACCAGAAGATACTCTGCGCTGCTCCTGCATGTGTATTCGAGCCATGTGACGGTGACGAGACGGGCGAGTATGCAGGGTGCGTCATTGCCCTCCCCTCGACGATGCTCACGTCCGGCCCATCGCCGGTGAAGAGATCGACCAGTACGTCAAGAGCATCTGAGAATGTGTCCGCGTGAGTGCTCGACAATCGGTGATGAGACGTCTGCGATAGGTCAGGATGCGAGGTAAAGACTGAAGCTGTGACCGGATAAATCAGAGACCACGAACAGGGCCTGACCGTCGGAATAATACAACCCTTGTCTAACGTTAATGATGTCCTCGGTGATAGGAGTCCCTGAAAGGAGGCGAATGCTGGACACTCATGCTCCGCTCACGGTCGAAGGACACCGAGGAAGGTCGTCGACCGAGACCGAGATAGTTGGCGAATCCGCAGTCGATATCTTCGACGGTTGCGTTTGCTGCCTTCCTATCATACCAAGCTCTTCAGCGAAGTAGAATTGAGGAAATCTCTTGGCCGGTTTGATGGGCGGAAGGGCTGAAGATAAGATGAACGGGGGCTTGAATGATCTGATGTGATGGGTGGGCATTTCGGACCGGCGAGGCTAATCGGCTGGGGAGTTCTTGGTAGTCTGGGGATGGATGTCGCTCTCTCATCATTTGAATCCGGCGAAGAGTGAAATGTGACGAAATGTCGACGGCCTCGTGGCAGGGTGGAGTACGAGTGTTCTTTCTCTCAAGCGTTGGCCAGTCACAGACTAATTGTGCTAGTGCGAGTGACGCATTGCCCGCCATTCGCCGTCATGTAGCTACGCGACTGCCGTGGAACTATCCGCAAAATTCTTGCAACTCGGAGGGCGCTTGTGTGACTAACAAAACGGCTCTGGCGTACTCGCGGAGACAGCTTGGATTGACAAGGAGGCTGCGGTGACATGCTGTGTGTGCCGTCGTTACACGGCAGCAGAGTACGGGGCAATTCGGATTGCTGAAGCGAGGTGCAGCGCATGTCAGCACAGCAAGCAGGGGAAGGGAGACCAGATGAACCAGCAAACTAGGGGCCTGTCGATTGACCCCGGATGGGTTTGAATTCCGAGTTGAAGTATAGGGGAGCATCAAGCTCCCCACCAACAAACTGTCTCGTTTTAGCCAGGATGTGCTACGGATGGGCGGTTTGTCGAAAAGCACGTTCGTCTTGAAGTTTGCCGCGGCTGTCTAGGCCAGCGATCAGAAGTTGATGATGCAGTGGGTGCTACTATCGTATGTGAGTCGACGTTAGGTGGCAGCATCGTCATGGTGTGAAGTGGCATCGAATGTGTCTGTGCATTGTCGTTTGACCGAAGCGTGGGCCCGACACATGGTAGAGGCGCATCGTAGGCTGAAGGGTTGCGGTGTGATTTTGCCGGCGGACGTCTGTTTCGGAGAGATGCGCCGACTTTTTTTGTCTGCCCCGAAGCTCGGACGTACCATGCGAGTGGATGCATCACAATCGCTCTTATACGCGGGGCGCGCGCCGGTGTGCCTGCGTTTAATGATCCTGGCAAGCACCTGCAGCTTTTGGCGACTGATGGGCTGCCGCTGAGTGCAAGTAGGTCTGGGCGCTGCCTCATGACGCGGACCGCTGATTACGAGTGGCCATGTGCCAGCCGAAATGCCCCTCTGGTTCTGATAGACTATATTGAAGCTTTGGAAGCAATGAGACGCGATTGAAAAGGCACAGCGGCCCAGCGTATGAGTCGCTTCCCGAGAATGAAACAATTTGGAAGCGAGAAACATGGACAGGTTTCTTCAGTCGCGCTGCCTCCTCGTCGAGCAGCTCTGGTGACTTGACGATGTTTCTGTTTCCATGGATGATCCGAGTTTAGGTCCAGGCAGCGCCATGTGAATCGCCAGCCGGTCAGTTGTACGGACCGCCGAGCAAAGCAATCACATGCTTTGGTTTAGTTTTTTCCTTGACATGGAGGAGCACCCATGTGCAAAGAGAAGGGGGAGAGATGGGATTGACTTTGAGGCGGGCACTGGCCCTGTTGGATGATGATCTCGACCCTCTTTCGTCTGGTGTTTTGATACGTAAGATTTCATGTCCTTTTGCAGGTGAGCGAGTCAATGACCAGAGGGCGCTAATATATATTCCCGCCGGTTTTGCTTCCGATGTTGCAGCAGGGCGAAAGCAGGGCTGTCGTTGTCTTCTCTCCGTTTCCAATTCAGGGTCTCCATTCCTAGGTAGACAACGGAAAATTGTTTTTTTAGCATAGTGGCAGCTGGACTAAGGATCTTAGCTTGGGTAAGGTGTCTGCTGGCTATCTCTTCAAGACCAGACCGCCGAAACGGAAGGTGCGATGGCCGGACGTTTGGGACGCAGCTGAGTGACACTCACGCAAACTCACACCCCAGTCGATGCACGGATTGGAGAGGGAAGGAGCAGCGCATCTTCGAGATGAGACTATGCATCACGAGGACGACGCTAAGGCACATCCAGAATGCATTTCACGCCTACCTTACCTTAGCCAGCAGGTACGCATGAAATGTTCACTCAACAACGAAGTGGAGGTAAGGTAGGTTCTGACACCGCTTAGCTTCGGGAACCGGTCTGGGCCTTGTGCCAGTCTGATTCCCTTTGCCTCGTCTCGGACCGCTTGAGTCGAGTCTAGTCCAGGCCACGACGGCCCCGGCTGAAGGGACCAATGCTGCTGCTACGCCTGCGACTTCCTTAGGTTCGTCAGGTCGCTTCAGATAATCTGCAACTTTGAGGGAGCGAACTGGGATATGGGGGTTTGAGGATCTAGGATAGAACGAAACTGAATGAACCTGAAATAGACTAAACTGCTTGTCGACCACGTTGACAATCGTCACTACTCAACGAGACTCCATTGAAGTTCCTTTCCCCCTTTTTTGTCTCCCCGAGTGGACCGATCAGCGATAATTCGCATGCCGCTCTCGTTTTGCCAAGCCCGTTCACAACAGCTGCGTTGGGTGCGCTGAGAATGGAAATGGCAGCAAGTCCATCAAAAAAGAGCATTCCCAACTTTTAGGTGGGACCCGGATGTACTTCGTACTCCAACCTTCCATCAGAAAGTGCTGCTGCTGTTCTGTGCTTTTCTGACCGTGCCCACCCCCTCCAGTGTCCCTTCCTGTTCCTGGCCGTCGCGCCTTCCAATTCTGTTCGAGAGTCTTGGCTGTCCTGGTCCCCACCTACAGAAGTTTTCTGGAAGGTGTGGACGATCGCCCTCACACCCCCATTGAGGTGCTCATTTGCTGCATCTTACTTCGGCAGGGGTTCCGCGTCCGCTTTCTGCGTCTGGCTCTGGCTCGGGCACTGTTCGATCAGGGGCCCGGTTGCGTGGGCAACAGACAGAAAGAAAAGAAAGTTGCACCACAATAATGGGCCGTTAATATTCGGAGCACCTTGGGACTCAGACATGCCGCATCCTGGATCTGGATATCCACTAAGGTGGTAGACCTGGACACATCCGCATCCACATCCATCTCGGACATGAGGTGGCTCAGATGGCAATTATCCGTCTTCTTGGTTTATTGCGATAGCGCGAACACGACACGGAACAACCTCTGCACTAATGATTATCGACAAACCCAACTAAATCCCCAACGGCCATCGATTCAACATTGCAGATTCCGCCACTTGGCTGCTTCGAACCCTCCATTCATTCCAAACACCGGCAGTGTTTCTGTCTCTACGAAAGGCACCGACCTGTAAACCTTGCCTCGCGGCCCTATTTCAGGCTCTACTTCCACCATCCCAGGCCAGTCCAATGGCGGCATTAGCTTTCTAGGCTTCTGCAGCCCCCAAGTATACTGTTTGTGCCAAGCTGGAGATACGAAGAGGACCACTCGCATCGTCGCTGTTGCGCCTGCTCCGCTGTGAATCTCCTTTCGATCCTAGCGCGCCGCTACAGAGAAAACTGTTGACATACAAAATATCGTCGTCTCTATCAAAACGTCGTCCTTCACTGGCATCGGCTAGACTGCGGCCCCCACAGGCACGCGACGACAGGTCTCAGAAGTGCAGACGCCAGAAAAGAAGAACAACAACAAAGAAGGGAAAAAAGAAAAAGAAAAAAAAAAAAAAAACAGTGGTATCGTGGAACCTCCGGCCGGTGGGTCTCGAGTTCTACTCCGTAGAGCGAGTCAACAGCCTGGCCCCGTTGTCCAGGTCGTCCCACGTCTCCCGGGCCCTAATCCCGTCATCTGGGCTCCATGTCCCTAGGGCCCCAGTTGTGTGCCCAATCCCGTTGAGCCCAAGGTGTTCTCAACCCCAAGTCCCAGTGTTCCGAACTCAAGGCGGACCTGGCAAGAAAAGGGCCAGAAGAAGCCTTGACGATAGTTAGAAAGTACAGGAGGGGAAAACATGTTCTGGGCTTTTTTCTCCGACCTGGGCTGGTTGGGCTTACACATGCCGTGTCCAATTAACTGCCTGCTATTTACCATGGCAACTTTAGAAATTAAGCTCTTACCTTACCTTACCTTGCTTTGTATATTTGTGGTCCATGGGAACCTATCTGTTCGTGAGGTAATTGCCAGTTGCCAACCCGTCGAGGTTCTCTTGCCCTCCCAAGCCAGCCACTCACCGTCGATACATTACTAGCGCCTGTGTCATTGTCACTGACAACTCTTGGTCCCCATTCTCTTTCTCTTAGCTTTCGGCCATCTTCCAAACCATCCATCCATTATACGCTTACCAAGACGCTCGCCCTCTGCCGGTCTCATTTCTCTTGCCGTTGGTGCTAAACCACTTTACTAGTACGCAGCACCTGCTTGCTGGTTGTTACCAAATCGAGTTACGACTTCCTCTCATCAACCAACCACACCAGCCATCCCATCCCATCCCATCCCGAGCTGGCCAGACCATCAGCATCGAACAGAATCGACTCGTCGCATCCGGCCGGGACTTCCCACGCTCCTCATACGACACGAAGCTGCACCTCCCGGGATCTCCGCCCACCGTCGCTGCTTATTAGTGTGGCCTGCTTGCTCTTACTGCGTAGTAGCGTTCGCGGCAGCTAACTCTCTGTCGTCCATCGTCGCTCATCGTCGTCCATCGTCGTCGTCCTTTTCTCGGCCTCGCAACGCAATTGCTGCACCCGCACCACACCCACTTCTTCACCCACGCCCACTCTTTTGAATTTGCCGATACTCATTCTCTCATATTTTTATTCTCACCCTTCCGCACACCACAATCACTAACCTCTTATTGCCATCACATCCATACGCCTCCCTCAACCTTACTATAATCTTTTTTTTTTTTTCTTCTGTTTCTCTTGCCTCCGAACCTCACTTTGTCGCCTCCACCTCCGCTTCTGCCGTCCCGTGAGCCCGAGTCGTTGTCGCAAAGGGCAAAAAATTACGACAAAGGCGCAAACATCCTTGCTGTCGTTTTCAACCACAACCACGCGTTTCTTTTGTGGGGGGGGGGGGGGG
>JAOQIF010000611.1:0-53538 GCA_026260285.1 Colletotrichum sansevieriae | reverse complement strand
TAGTATATCCCTATTTGAGGCCCTTATAGGATACTACCCTCGAATAGTTAACTACTACTTGCTAAACGTGAAGATTAGGACCTAAGGGGTTAATAAAAGGCTTAAGAAGCTAATAGAGGTTCGCTAAAGAATAGCTAAGACCTAGCGATATATAACTAAAGTATAAGCTAAGAATGCAAACACTAGAAGAAAAGCGTAATTATATAATATTAGAAATATTATAGGATTCTTAATAAAGAACTTCCGTTTTGCAAAGAGTTAGTAAAAGCTCACCCTAAGATTTATTCCTATACTAGTTATAGAAGTTATAAGCTCTAATACTTATAGAGTATAACTTCTAGAGAAGTATAGCAGAGCATATAATATCTTCTCTATTACTCTACTTAAGCTATAATATAGCTAAAAGCTTACTAAGGGGTAGCTCCTAGACCTTGAAGAAGACCCTGAGGAATAGGAAGTTAAGGATATTATATTATAGAGAGAAGCGCTAATAGGCTCCCTATATTTAGTTAAATAGAAAGGCTAGCTAGTAGAATATAATACCTAGGAGCTTGAAGAATACTTAGCAAATACTTTATAAATCCTCGCTAGATTTAAGAAATAATAGCATAAGTTATATTATAAGTAGGATAACGAGTAGTATAGATTAATAAGAAAAGTTAATTAATTATAAGATAGCTAAAACGCTAAGAGAAGACCCCCCCCCCTATAAAAGCAATGCAAACCCTATAGGTATCTAACCTTATATTACTATAGAAGTCTATTATACCTTCGCCGAGGTTCTGCTAGTACTACTACTTATTATTATTATTATTACCCTTATTATTATTATTATTATCCTCGCTCTCCTCCTTAGAGCTATTGCTAGTAGTATTGCTATTATTACTCTAATTATTGCTCTCTATAGTATTATTAGAGTTGCTATCCTCTATAGCTAAGGACTTATCCTCCTCGCTATTATAAACCTAGTATTACTAAGCTAGTACTAAGTTATTACTAACCTTCTTATAAGAATTAGGTCGAGGCGCGGGATTACTACTAATAACCTTAAAGATAGCAATAGGAGCTTAGTAGTAAGTATTATAAAGTATATAGGAACCTTAGACCTTTAAAGGCTCCTATAAAGGAAGCGCGGATATATAGGTATTACTCTTTAAAAGCTGCGTTATTAGGATATTAATAAGCTTATTAAGAAAGGTAGCTTACTTAAAGATATAAGTCTTATTATATAAATAAGTAGGGAGAGCATTATTAAGCTATACTATAATCTCCTTAACTAAAACCTTATGCTTAGCCTAGCGAGCTGCTTATAAATATATATTAGATTAATAAATAGGTAAGACTAACTATAAGGTAAAACCTACCTTAAGCGAAACCTATAGATACGCCTAGGTATATGAAGCTATACTCTCCTCGATGCTTATAGCGAGGAGTTAGTTCTTATAGTTCTTAGAACTAGGCTTAAGACTAGCAGGGTTTACTAATTAGTTATAGAGGTATTAGAGAAGCTCCTACCCCTGCTCTATAGCTACGAAGATATAGAAGATCTCATACTATTAATATTAGCTAGTAGCAATTATATAGATATAATATTTAACCTAGTTCTAATAGAAATAAGTAATATTAATAAGATAAGTAGGAATCTAGAAATAGGAAAAGTTAGCCTATACCTTCCCCGAATAATTGCTAAACTCACCCTATAGCACTTAATACTATAAACTCGGTATAACTTATATATATAATTACTATTATATCGATAGGCATAGATAACCTAGGCATTCTTAGGGAGCTATAGCGCATAGCTAACGCAGGGTTTGCTACTACCCGCCTAGTTATGCTAATAGTTGCTACTACTAAGTTCAGCCTTAGTAGGGCTATACTTAGCAAGGAGTTAGCTAATAAAGCTCTTAGCGCTTATAATATTTAAGGAAGTATTAAAAGATAAGAAGGGTCTATAAAGGCTTGATAACGGGCTTAGATAATATGAAAGTAGTTATTAATATAGTATAATAAGGAGGGAAAAGAACTAACCCTAGGGCGGGAAAAAGCCGTTATTTTATAAATAGCTAAAGAGACCTCGCTAAACTATTATAAAGGCAGATACGACTTCGGATAGCAAAGAATAGCAATTATTTATTATAGTAGGTGCTACCTACTAGGAGGTAGATATAATAAATTAGTAGTAATAGTTGCTATCTAACCTACTTAATAGCCTCGCGATACGCCTATTTAGAAGGGGGATAATAGGATAAAAAAACGAAGTTATTATAAGGGTATAGTATAAGAAAGTACTCGCTAGATAAAGGGCGAATAGTAGGAGAATAAAAAACGAAGTTACTATAAGGATAACTATTCTCTTTTAAAAGAATATAATAAGATCCTTTTAGAATAACCCTAGATAGAGGGTATAAAAGGGGCTTAAATAGAGAGGAACTATAAGGAATAGGACTATAGGCTTAGCTACTATATCTATAACTCTAAGGGCTCTATTATCATTTAGTAAATATATAGCAAATAGTTACTATGCTAGATAATAGCAATAATAGTAAAGGACTGAGACCTATCCTAGGCGATTAAGAAGGATAATAATAGAGGGCTAACCTATAATACCTAACCTTATAATAGGGATTACTATAATTAGAAGGGGGATAATTATAAGGGACTAGATACCTAGGCTAGAGAAGCTAGAGATACCTTAGCTAGCGTAGGCTAAAAGGATAGAGAGGCCTATAGGTCTAGGGCATAGAACTCTTATAGTAAAGACTTAGTAAGTACTTGCTAAAGGCTAGAAAAGAAGGATCTTAGAAGAAGCAAGCAAAAGTAGTATAATAATACTAAACCTACCTTTTAGGTGCTTCTACTATTTAGTTTGACCTAACCGCGGCTCTTAGCCCCTCGATACCTTTAAAAAATTTAAAAGCTAAATTTCTTTAACTTCTTATATCTATCTATAGATTATAGAAAGTTAGGCCTAGGGACTTTAAAGTTAGTATAATATTACTAATTACACTTTCTTTATTAGGCTACCTTATCTAGGAATATCTCCCTATAATAATTATATATTTAGTTCTTTCTAATAATAATATTAATTATAAGGTAGGTATACTAATAGAGGTAGCTCTACCTAAAGTTTAGGATAGCTAGTATCCTCTATAGATCCTTCTCTATAAACTTAATTACTACTACTTTAATATAGTTTCTCTCTTTCTTATTTATATATTACTACTTTATATTATAATAATACTATATTTTCTTTAACTAGGAACTAGATAGAGTGCTAAATCCCTAATAAGTAAGCTCTTATAGAATTATTTATCCTTAGTATTTTGCTAGTAGAAGAGATACTTAATTATAAGGAGTATATTATCTTTCTACTCTATATTATACTAGTTATTATATTATAATCCCTATTTATAAAGTTAATACTGAAGTATCCTCTTAGCAATATCTAGACCCTGCTCTAGGAGGGTATCTACTATATTATCTATAAGTATGCTATTAAAATAGAGGTCTTTAATATATAGCTAATAAGGCTCTAAATTAATAGGAACTCCCTAGCAGCGTATAATAACCTTAAGAAGGGAGGCAGGTAAAGGGGTAATAATAATTAAGCCTATAATTGCAATCAATTGCAGGTAGATTTTAGACTAGTAGAAGGAAAAAACTAATATAATATATAGTTAATATAATAGCAGGGCCTAGGGTGCGGGGTTAAGTTAGCCTAACTTTCGTCTGCAAAAAACAGAAAACTGGGGTTGGCGGATTTGTCCCAGTGGTGCACCGTACTACACGACCGGGTGCAGCGTAACCGAGCCGGTCTGACCCGGCTCGGCTCCGAGTTTCCTTCTGCGCCGGGAGTTGCATTGCGGGCTTGATCAACAGGGCAAGTTGTTACTTCGTGTGATGGGTACGTTTTGTACCTCGCACTGGGATCGTGGAGACAGGCGGCCAACAAGCAGCTGGAGTTCACGACTTCAAAATGGCTAGAAAATGGCTTAACAGGACCAACGCGAGGAAGTACCTGTGGGAACAGCTCAAGCCATTAGAGCCTGGACAGGGGAAAACACTTTGGCCTGCAACCGCAGTAGTTTTCCTTGACGATAGTGCACACACAACTCTAAGATGGTGTAGGAGGCATCGTGGTGTGGGTGATTTTTCCTCACGCGTGACCACCCTTTCTTCCCATGTCGATTCAGTCGGGCTGTCAGCTTGAACGAGACTAGTTTCAGTGCAAGCGAAGAGCTCCAAGCGGCCGAAACCTCCAACCTCGGAGCGGTAGCAGGGATGAAAATAGGGAATAGGGGTGGCACTGCACAGGTTTCGGCTCTTGACTGCCCGGCAGACAAGTGTTGATTGGAATCGACAGCGACAGCGATAAGATGAGTTCTGGGAGCAAAGCATTATGACAGCAAATGCAAGTAAGCAAGATAGTTGCAAACGAGATGCGATAGCGGTCGATGGGCCGCTTGAGATGTGTCAGCAACCAACGGGCTAGGCTTGCAGGCATGTCGCGTCTTCGAATCGGGCAAAAGAGATCCAAGACACCGGGTACCTGCTTCGAGCAAGATCCGGCGTGCAACCTCGAGAAGCATGGATCAACAAGCTGAGGACAACTTTGATGCAGCAGGACCGTTCGTCTTCTAAGCTCGATGAGGCGAGATTCAGGGCGCAAAACAGCAGTTTCTCACCCCCGGATTCCATTGCTTACCTCGTGAGCTTTTGATCTACAGGCACAGAAGGTTGAGTGCCAATACCTTCAGGAAAAGAAAGCAACAGGAGGTGTGATGAGAAAGTATGGTACCTTAGGCTAGGTACGACCGGATGCGAGAAAAAGCGGCAAGTCAGGATGATATGGATAGCTCTGCTGCTGATCCAAGCCACTTAAACGCCTGCCTATCCCACCTCTTAACGTTTCTTTTATGCTAGCCTCTTGCAGCACGTTGTGTTGCGTCTGTGCTGCCGGGCGTCTACTGCAGGACCGCTCTTCCCGCCTTTAGTCACATATGCACACCTCCCCACTCCAACTCGGCATGTTCTCGTCAAAGCTGACGAACATCTTCTGTCCACCCGACGTGCATACCAGAATGGGAGGAGTCGATACGACTGACTGCGAGCTTCGGCCGCGTGATGGCACGAGGCCCCCCGAGTCAAGGGCCACGCCAATATACCGCAACGACATCCGAATATCCGTGCGCGTTCGGTATTGCAGCCCTTTTATTGATCGCTCGATGGAGCAATATCGAGCTCGATCCAACTTGGACCATTACGGCAGTGGTTCTGTTGAGCTTCGGCGGGCCTCGTCAGGGGACAGAACCAGGTATATCGCGCTCCAGCCAGGAACAAGTCCGCCTCGGACAGCCGTCAATGGGCACCGGTTCGTCGCGCGCGAGACCGGCGCTCCAGATTTGCCATCGGGTTTTCCCTCGTTCGCACGTTACTGTGAAGTATTGTTTCGACGACACCCAATAGAAGTAGGAACGGCCTAGCAACACCCCGGTTCACCTCCAGAGGCAGTCCAGAGGACCACCAACTAGTCGGAATGAGCAGCAAGTCCAATGATGGAGATGCTTGGCTCACGTGGCGCCGAATGCGACGCCGGCTTCTCAGACTGATTAGGTCGTTGAAATTTCATCACACCCACGTGGTTGACTCGAACATGATTCAAGCCAGCGTCCAATCGACCGTTTCTGGGGGTTAGCTCAAAGTGCCTTCAACTGCAGTTATATTGGCAGGGACAAGGCCTGATACTCCTGCCGTCCGATGTGGCCACCCAATGGCCAATGCTGTGTGTATCCCGCAGTCAGGAACCTAGCAAAGTCTCTCCAGCTGGCTACCTCGCGCTTGGAACCGCCGCCGACTTCAAGGACGACGCATCACTGGCCTTCTCGACTGTCGCTTCTACACTAGTGCTGTTCCCCGCGGTCCTATGCCTGGTCGATACCTTCAAGATGCGAATGAGTTTCCGGAAAAGACAGGTCTTTCTTATGGTATGCTTTAGTGCGAGCAAACTCGACGTTGATTCGGTGATGGACCCCGACCTCTCTCGTGCAGATTTGGAGTGGGTGGATGGTGGACTCTCACCGCAATCCCGATTCCCGATGAACTGCCAAGGTACACGAGTCGCTGTCGATCCACCCGCTTGACCACCCTGTCGAAGCCTTTACAACGGCGCGATATGTATAAGATGTTACGGCCATCGTGAGGGTGTCGCCTCCTTCATCCCTCTGTCTGGTGTGCCTTACGAGCGAGTTCTCCAATATTGCCCCGATACGTTGCTCTGTCAGCCGTCACTATGTTGTCCAAGTTGTTTCTGATCCCTCTTCTGTCCGCCGCCGTCTCGGCATCTCCTCTCCGAGCCCCGGCGGCCGGCCTCAACGAGAGAGGTAAGCACATCTACAATGGTGCCCTTTACACGGACAAAGACTAACGAAAGTAGCCATTACGGTAACGTCGGGCGATCTTGACAACCTCAAGTACTACACACAAGTATGTACACAACCCTGCATGGTGTGAGCTCACTATTACTAACACATCCTGTAGATGATTCAGGCGACAGCCTGCAACAGCGATGCCGCCGCTGGAGCGGCCATCGTTTGCAGCTCGGATGCTTGCCCTGCCGTCGAGGCTAACGGCGGAAAGATCGTCGGTACCTTTGCGTCAGTAACTCCAAGTAAATCTCGTTATAACGGCAACTAATATCACGCAGTGGTCTCGCCTCCGGCCTTCAGGGTTTCGTCGCCACCGACCCCGTGAGGAAGAACATCGTCGTTGCGATCCGCAGCTCCCATAACATCCGCAACTGGATCACCAACCTCATCTTCGGCTTCGAAGACTGCGACTTCGTTGACGACTGCAAGATCCACTTCGGCTTCGCCGGCGCCTGGGACGAGATCAAACACTCGGTCGTCGCCTCCGTCAAGACCGCCAAGGCGGCCAACTCGGACTTCTCCGTCATCGCCGCCGGCCACTCCTTGGGCGGCGCCATCGCTACCGTCGCCGCGGCCGAACTCCGCCGCGACGGCTTCCCAACCGACCTCTACACTTACGGCAGCCCCCGCGTCGGCAACGAGGCCTTTGTCAACTTCGTCACCGACCAGCCCGGCGCCGAGTTCCGCGTCACCCACGTCGACGACCCCATCCCCCGTCTGCCCCCTATCTTCCTCGGCTACCGCCACACCAGCCCCGAGTACTGGCTCGCCACCGGCAACGCCACCACCGTCGACTACACCGTCGCCGACATCGAGGTCTGCGAGGGTGACGCCAACACCGAGTGTAACGGCGGCACCTTCGGCCTCGACATCGACGCCCACAAGTACTATTTCAGCAAGACGGGCGCCTGCAACACAGACGGCTTCGAGTTCCGCGCGAGAGAGGAGGACCTTTCCGACGACGAGCTCTCCGCCCGCCTCAAGACCTGGGCGCAGATGGACGTCGAGTACTCCAATGGTCTGGGTTTCTAAGGAAAAGCGCAACGGCGAGAAAAGAGCAAAGCTTTTCACCGTATTTGGGCAACATCAATCATGACCCGTGTATTTATGATGTCAAGGGCGACGTAGGGTCGGGCAAGGCAAAGGCAGGAAGCGGGCTTCTGGAGTTTTACGGGAAGAGCAAGCAGGGAACTTGCCGAACGAGATACCATTTGAGGAGCGGAAGGTTTGTATAAAACGTTTCCTCATGGCAGGAGCATGGCTTATTATTTTCAACCCCCCCCTTTCAATTCACGTATATAATTGTGTAGTATATAATCTCACAAATACAAAAACAACGTTGCCTAGCGCTCCAAACCGTAACCCATTCTCAACATGCAGAGCTGGATTCACTGTCAAGACGTATTTGCGAATAGGTACAAGCAGCTTCCAATCCGGACCAGGCTGCGCACGTTTGAGAAAGCCAACCAGTTCCCGCGCACCTTCTGTCCACATGACTCGCGGTCACATCAGCCGCCGTACGCGGACAGAGGTGGAAGAAGCTGCCGAAAACGATATGAGATGGGTCGATGTTACTTTTTCTCCCCGCCGGGTGATCCTAAATTGAGGCCCTTATTACAATTCCGGTAAGTGTCTCGTATCTGGGGTCCGAGAAAGGTATGGTCTCTCGTTCCATGTAAATGAGCACTGTAACGTTTTCCGCCCTTGGCGAAGTGGATTGTAATATAGAGCACCTGAAAGATGCGGAACCACGAGGAGCCAACAAGTTAAGCTGGGGATGCTACCAAAGAGAGAGAGAGAGAGAGAGAATGGGGTACTACCTAATTGCTGGATCTCCATGTCGTCCAGTTTCATCATTGAGCAAAAACGAAGAGCTAGCTACATACAATGGGACTCTATCTAAGGATCAAGTCGAAAAGCGTAATCTAACACATGAATAAAAGGTGCCAATTCCATAGTTGCGGCCACAATGCCACCGCAGTAAAAGGGGTATACACGGAGTAAGACGCCCGCCCAAATCCAGGACAGGGCGCGTCAAAGATACAAAGTTGTACCCTTTCTTCCCTAAACGCCACCCCCAAGGGAGCCAAAGTAAAGATTTATGTGAAAAGACACATGCTAAAGACAACGCGTTAGCTGAGCAGCTTAAGAGCCGCGGAAAAGGAACTGCATGTCCTCCGGGCTGAGAGACTCCATGGCCTTGTCGTCGGCATTCACAGTGGAGTTAATCATGTTCGTCTTCTTCTCTTGGATCAAAACCATGCGGCTCTCGACAGAATCTTCAATGCAGAGGCGCGTGATTGTGCAAGGGCGTGTCTGGCCGATACGGTGGCAGCGGTCTGCGGATTGCCACTCAGCGGCAGGGTTCCACCAACTGTGAATATGAGTTAGCGACATGGTTAACTATACACAATTGGTGAGACTTACGGGTCAACAATAAACACGCGCGACGCCTCGGTGAGGTTGAGAGCAACACCGCCTGCCTTGAGTGAGACCAGGAAGCACTCAACATCAGGCTTAGTCATGAAGTGATTGATTGAGGCCTGACGCTGAGCTGGGCTCATGCTGCCGTCCAGCATGACAGTAGTGATGCCAGCACGACGCAGACGCCACTCAATCAGCTGCAGCATGGATGAGAACTGCGAGAAGATGATGGACTTGTGCGAGGCGTTGTCAGAACGAAGTCTGTGAAGCTCGTGGACAAGAAGCTCAATCTTGGACGACGAGGTCCAGTTCTCCATTTTAATTCGATTGATAATCGAACTCTTCTTGACCTGAGCCTCATCCTGCTCGATCTCAGGCTGCTCCAGATCAATAGCCAAGCCGATATGGCAATGAGGGCAGTCAGGCTCATCGGACGACACAAGATAACTTCGGGCACAAGCACGGCAGAAGTCATGCTTGCAACGGCTCCTGATTGCGTCTTCAGCTGGCTCGTCACAAATGCAGCAAACCAGGGTGTTCTGGCCGCCTTCAGCATTCTTCTTCAAGATCAAGTCGGGGTGGTCTGCAACTTGACGCATCTGCATAATGAGACCGAAGATATTGGCGTAGTTGTTGAGCAAGACACCCTGAGACACGTAAGTCTCGAACTTGCGCTGGCCGTTAGTCATGATGCTGTTGGCGAAGTCGTTCTCTACCTCGCCGAAGAATTGACGGTTGACATAGATCTCCTTGACTGGAAGCTCCATTGAGTCGGTGTTGTCCTTCTTCAAACGGCGAAGCATGATGCGGTCGGTCATCAGACGAAGCTTTTGGAAAGCCTCGCGTCCTGGGCCAAGGTTGCCGAACTTCTGGATTGGGTTGAGAAGCTCCTGATTGAAGACAGAAACATGCTGCATGCCGGCATGACCGCAGCCGTTACAGCGGTGGTCGTCATCCAGATTCCACTCCAGACTGGTGCAAGGACACTGCTTGCAGAGGTAGGATGCGAAGGGTGTAATGTTGAGGAAGCGAATCAGGGAGAAGAACTCGCCAATGCGGTTCTGAAGAGGCGTGCCCGTCAAGCACCATCTGTAGTTGGTCTTGAGGGCGAAGCACGCCTTGGCGGTCATGGTAGTGCGCACCTTGATGCTGTGGGCTTCATCGAGAATGACGCGATGGAACTGAAGCTTGTGGATCAAGCTCTCCTCCTTGTGGAGGCCATCCTTGCGAGCGAAACCCTTCTCTTGATGGCGGTACATGGACTCGAGACTGTTGTAAGACATCATGATTACGTCGTACTTCTTAAGTTCCTTCAGTGTCATTTTCTTCGTCTTGGCAATGGAGCCATGGTGGACAAAGGTCTTGAGAGTGCCGTCGGTGTAGGAGGCAATTTCCGATTGCCACTGCATGAGAGCAACAGGTGGTACCAAGACGAGAGAGGGGAGCTTTGCGGGATAGTCAGACATTATCAACGACACCGCTTGAATCGTCTTTCCCAGGCCCATCTCATCACCAAGAAGACCACCTTTATAATCGGTCTGTTCCATGGCAATCATCCATGCGACTCCCTCGAGCTGGAAAGGCTTCAGTTGACGAGAGATGGTAGACGGCTGAGGAATCTTCTCAGGTTTGATGGGAGCCAACGCCTTCAGCTCATCCCACATAGTCTTTATCTCAGGGTGGTGACGCTCAAGCCTGTGGCGCTCGTGCATGCCTCGCCGGCGATTGCCCCGCTGGTAGGCACGGCGTTGGCGGGACTGTCTGACAACAGCGTTCTGCACGCCACTGCCATTGGTGTCGCTTGAATCGACCGAGACTGATGATGCGTCGGACACGAAGTCGGAGAGGCTTGACAAGCCATCAGACTCATCCTCTAGGAGCAATTCTGGAGCCGTGGAAGTCGGGCGAGTGGTCCGGGATTGTAGGGCAGTGCCGGTAGCTCTGGAGCTTCCAGCCGACTTCTTGGCTGTCCTGTTTGATGCCTTCTTCGCCTCTCCGGCCCAGTCGTCTTCCTCCTCCGAGTCGCTGAAGGAATCATCAGAGTCATCCACTTGCATGGGGTCGGCAAGCTCATCGTCATCGTCGGAATCAGCGACAACAACACTCTTTCGCTTCTTTGCCGCAGGTTTCTTGACTGAGGCGCTGGTCTTGGGAGGGCGACCAGGACGAGGTCTAGCACGAGCAGCAAGAGGCTGGTCATCAGTATCGACCTCACTGAGGTCGCTGCTTGAAGCCTCCGGAATTGAACTTCGGTTGAGCGGGCTGTTGTATTCCTCCTGCTGCAATCTCAGAGCGAGATCTGCATCAGAAGTGCCAACGGCACCACTGCTGTTCTCCTCTTTCTGTAGGCGACGGGCGACAAGGGCATCAGGAGAAGTGTCAGAATCCACCTCATCTTCATCGCTGTCTTGAATAGTGAGACGTTTGCGCTTGGATTGCGGGTTGAGTGAGTACGCGCTGTGACGAAGAGCTCGTTCGTGGGAAAAGTCAACAGCATTCGGGATGGCGACCTCGAAGTTCGTGGTGGATAGGCGAGATCTGGTGGACCGCTTCAAGCTCTCGCCAGCAGATACAGAGGGAGCAGGAGTGGCAACATTGCTAGTTGCTGGAGTTGAATCCTCGCTGGCAGACGTGAAATCGGCTGAGGCTGCAGCGGATGGAGCAGAGGAGACTGAATCGTTGGCAACAGTAGATCCCTGGCTGGGCTTACCTCTGCCTCTCTTAGCAACAGCTGGGGTGGAAGCCTCGACCTTGGGCTGCACAGAAGCTCCGAGATTCTTCGATGAAGCTGATCGGGTAAGCCTGCCAGTGCCAGCGGCAGAACCAGTGTCAGGGGTGTCTGCGATACGTTAGCTAATCAATCTCTGCGTTTGTTTTCTCTTCCAATTACTTCTGCCAGACAGGATGGCAGGGAAATAAAGCGATTGAAGCATGGATGAGATGAAATCGTGAACTTACTGGTTTGGGTGGAAGCCAAGCTCTCAGCGAGAGAAGGGCGACCACGTCCACGGCGACCGGTCATCTTCAGAATCCTTTTGACTTTCTGAATCGCAAAAATGCCCGCTGAGTTCAGGTTGTGAACTTGGAATGAAAAGACTGAAGGACCTTCTCAATTTCGCAATCTGCGTAAGGTGAAGTTTTGATGCGTCGCGGACAAAAGATGGGATGAGCGGGACAAAGCTCGGCAAGTGGCAAACTGTCTCAATGGCTTATCGCTGATGGGGAAGCGCCTTGAGCTTGGGACAGCTGCCGGTTGACAGATGGGGAAAAACGCAGCGAAAAGAAGGGGGTTAAGAGGCTGATGGCAACAACATTTGCTGCAGTCCGCCAATTGGGAAGAAGGAATAATAATTGGTGGTGGAAGGTGATGGTTGAAAAAGGGGACGGGAGAGAGAAGTGCTTTGCCACCCGTTGCGACTTTCTTTGGCCGAGCTGAGAGGCCAATCGCTAGGGAGAAATGGGATGAGGGGCAGAGGTTCTTGACACGCGCCAGAAGCTGGCTACTCCGTAAGACGGGCTCTTTACACGAAATCACATGACCGCTTGATCAAGGGAGGGAAGGCGCCAGCCCTTTAGTGGGAGTTCTTGCCTGGAGTTTCTTACAGAGAGAGGGGCTAGCTGGTCCCCTCCTCTGATGGGCCGGGCTGCTGGATGCGCTTTGAGGTCGGGTTGACAAAACGAACACACTAAATTGACAGCATAGCCAACCGACGCTTTGGATTCCAATTGAAGTTTTGTAAGTTCAAGATACTGCAGCTGCGTGTTACAGTAATTATCTTCCAAATAACACCCAGGGAAACACAGTTGAATCCTGGGAATGATGATGCTGCTGCTTCCCTTTGCAGAATAACCTCGAGTTCTCCAGGCCCCTGAAGCTCCTGTGAAGCAGGTCGATCACTATGATTTGGGGCGATCGATTCCACTCCGACCCCGACTCCCGAAGTCTCCAGTGTGATGGCTCTTGCCCCACGCCTTCCCGTCGACTTACCCCACTTCAATTAAACCCCTGGCAGCTGCCTGGTCTACAGTTTAAATGCTCCATTCATAGAGTCCTTCGCACAGTCTCATTTCATCACATTGCCACTAGAAAGTCGCTAAATGGTTGGGATTAGCACGAACACGTACAGTGTGAAAAGAATAGTGGGACACCAGCCGGTGGGATCACTGCTGCTGTTGAGCTTGCTGTAAAGCTGCCCTGAGGTAAGGTGAGGCAAAGGAAGGCGCATCCGTCTCACCTGCACGTCTTTGTTGCCTTTCAATTTACCTCCTGTCAATATTGCGAATTTTGTCAATTTTCTAGATTGACTTAGACTGGATTCCTCAGTGGACGTTCTTTACACCCCTATACCTACTACACAAGAAGTACCCCTCCGTTTTCACTCCTCTCTCCTTTTGCTGTGGTGCCTCTGGTTAGTACTCCCTCTTGGCTTTTTTTCTGCGTTCCCATCTCGCCTTTGCCACCGACTTTCTTTGGCAGTCACCAAGCGACCTCACAAACTGATTTTTTTTTCTCTTTCACCACAGGCCGGCCACCTGAACATCTTATCATCGGACTCTTGGTCTTAAGTGCCAGAATCGGTCACAGAAGTCACTCCAACCACTTAAGCGTTCAAGTGGATCAAGGTATCACAGTCTAAACGGCATCACTCAAAATGGCGCGGGGTTCTCGTCGTAGACCTGTGTCCTCGGGTCAATCTCAGGCCCAGGATGCAACTGCACCTCAAGGCCAGACTCAGCCAGCCCAGCAGCCTGCTACAGCTGCACAAGGCCAACCGGCGCAGCAAAACCAAGCGCCTGCCCCTGTCCGGCGTCACATTTCAGGGCCGTGAGTATCAGAAGACCATGACGACCACATGTTTTCTTGCTGACCTTTACAGACAATCAGCTTTGACAGATTACCTTGCTGTAGGACGACCCACTGATGAAATCTGGGGCATGTACTGACGTCTGATAGAGCCACAACATCTCTGCAAACCAGATTCGCCGTGATGCCGATCAACGCCGCGCTGCGGCAGCACGGAGCCAGCAGCAAAACGGAGACAATCCGGATGAGGATGAGGAAGCCAGCGAGGCTGTAGCAAGCTCGTCCCGCAAAGAGACTGCCGTTGAGAAGGCTAAGCGCCAGAAGAAGGAGCAGCAGGCAATCGCCAAAATCAAGGCCTCGAGAGCGTTTAAGAAGCGCAAGAGAAATGCCGACGACGAGGACGACGAGGATGACATCGCTCGCGCTCTCATGGATGAGATGTCCCAGCCGCTCCCTGGCCAGATGGACAATTGCGAAATCTGCAAGAAGCGCTTCACAGTCACACCTTACTCCCGCACTGGACCTAACGGCGGCCTTCTCTGTGCAAAGTGTAGCAAAGAGGCTGCTGCCAACGACAAGCCTGCCAACAAGAAGCCTCGCAAGTCCGCTGCGGGTGGCGGTGGCCGTCGCAAGGTCCAGAGCAACATTCTCGATGGTACCTACCACACTGGCGCCAAGAAGCTGACGACGCTCTGTATCGAAACCTTAGCCAAAAATGTCGACCTTGCCGACAGTCTGGGTGAGTTGCCCGACCACATTGTGGACAAGATTGCTCGTCTGTTTTCCAAGCGCCGTCTCCTCAACCCTCAGACCTTGGCACTATTTTTACAACCCTCTTCATCATTCATCAACATCTACGACGGTGCTAAGTTGAAGACCGACGAGTACATGGGTATCTTTCAGGTCGCCTCGAATCTCAAGGAGTTCAAAGCCCGTAACTCCATTCAATTCAAAGACTCCGTCATGGAGTATCTTCTGGATCGCGGTATCCAGCTCACGTCTTTCTATCTTCACGGAGCCAACCTTCTGAGCGACAATATGTGGGCCAGGTTCATTCAGGAGAAAGGCGCCTGCTTGGAAACGCTCCGGGTTTACTACACCGACAGACACTTTGGAGACGAGATGCTGGCTTTGCTGCCAGAGAATTGTCCCAAAATGACTCGCCTCAAGGTGTACCACAACCAGAAGGTCACGGATGTCGGCATTGCAGAGATTGGCAAGATGAAAAGCTTGAAGCATCTGGGTCTTCACTTGCAGCATCGTATTGATCCCAAGATCATGGCAGCCACTATCAACAGCATCGGGGCAAACTTGCAAACGCTTTCTTTGCCGCTATTTCTCGATGCCACCGACGAGGTCTTGTCTGCTATCAAGAAGTCTTGCCGCTCCCTCAAGAAGTTATGTATCAACGACAGTGACAAGCTAAGCGATGCGGGCTTCACTGATCTATTCACTGATTGGAGCAACCCAGCCCTAGAGATCATCGATTTCGAGAAGTGCCGTCATGTCGATAGCACCGATCCACGCGACAACGCGTCCAAGATCGGCCTTTGTTCGAACGGCTTCCGCGCCCTCATGAAGCATTCAGGTCGCAGACTCAGGAAGCTCAATGTCCACGGCTGTCGCCACATCACACGCGACGCTTTCGAGGATGTTTTCTCGGCAGACAATCAATACACTGAGCTTCTCAAACTGGAGGTTAGCTTCGTCGAGGAGGTCGACGATTACGTGGTGGGTTGCATTTTCCGCAGCTGCCCCAACATCAAGGAGGTCAACGTGTTTGGCTGCATGAAGGTCAAGAATGCTCCGGTGCCCAGAGGCAAGGTTTTGGTGGGCGTGCCGAACGCTGTGGGAATGGTCATTGAGGGGTCTGCCGATTGAGTTGAACCTCTGGGCGAAGGATTGATTGTACGAGTACGTTATGTGGTTCAGCGACGGACAACGGAAGAAGGGGCGGTCGGTAGGTCAGGCTTTGGTACCAACCAGGCTTTCAATATACCTATTCCAGGGGTCTCTTCCTTCCATACTCCCATTGCGAAAGTAGGGACGAGCAATGGGTTTTCCTGTATATTGGCAGGCATCACGGTTGCGGTAACAACTGGTGGTTGCTCGCGGAAGCCCACCACAAATGTTGACGCGGTCACAACTTTTGCTCTTTGTGGACAAGGTAGAATATCAGATAACGTCGAGGGTCATCAAATTCAAGAATGAATGATCCTCTTACGCTCTTGATGTCTGGAAATTTTGACTTGGTGCCACACCGATCACACAGAAGGAGTCCGTCTTTCTCCCTATTGACCACTTGGGCTGGTAACGGAAATCCGGGTTGCTTGCCAGCTGGCACCGCCACAGATCCACTTGCGGCTATCTTAAGTGGAGTCGGCTCAGCTCAGCCTCAGCTGCCTGCGTACTACCTAAGGTAAGGCGAGGCAAGGCAAGGCCAAATGGCAAGGTTCGCGTTTCGCAGGTAGGGCCACCTAAGTGCAGAAGCGCAGCGTCCGCCGGCGCGTTGGCCTAAACTTCCTTTCCCTGATTACTATATCCAACCAGCTACCACGAAGCAGTGCACTTCAGCATTACGGGCCGCCCCTTCTCGCCCACAACCAGGCGTTCGTTCGCATTTCTCGAACCCCGTCCCTCCCGACCCGCCATGATCCTTCTCTCCCTTTGCTCTTTCCCCGAGTGAATTGGATGGATTTTGCTCGTCCGCAATCGTCTCCCGAAAACATGTCTCGTCGCTGGGCGCGAAAGGTAGAGCGCTGCTGCTGCACCTTCGCGACCTACATCCCCCTGATCTTCGTCTATGGCTTGACCACATGGGCCGTCTGGGTGGATGTAACTATCGGGTCCGCGCCCTCGAAGGCCTCTTGGCTCGGTAAGTCCTCGCGTGACGTCGTTCGCGTCCCATCTCGCAGCTCGGTCGTGAAGCTGACACCTTTCTTAAAGGCACCGGGACCTCCGCTGTCGCCGTCCTCCTCTACGGCCTGCTCAACTGGTCATACACAACCGCTGTCTTCACGAACCCTGGCAGCACGACGAACGATAATGGGTACAGCACCCTTCCGACTGAGGCGCCTCCGGCCGCTACCTCCTTCACCGTAAAGTCCAATGGCGAGATACGATTCTGCAAGAAGTGCCAGGCGAGGAAACCAGATCGCGCTCATCACTGCTCAACATGTCGTAGATGCGTTTTGAAGATGGATCACCGTAAGGATCTTTCGATGGAGTACCGAGTGGAACAGGCTGGCTAACGCTGCGCTCAGATTGCCCTTGGCTGGCAACCTGCATTGGTTTGAAGAACCACAAGGCTTTCCTGCTGTTTCTCATCTACACAACGTTGTTCTGCTTCTATAGCTTCTTCGTATCGGGAAGCTGGGTTTACATGGAGGTTATCAACAACACAACATACGTGGAGACATTTATGCCCATCAACTATGTCATCCTGAGCGTGATGGCCGGCATAATAGGGATTGTGGTTGGCGCATTTACAGGTTGGCACATCATGCTGGCAAGCCGCGGCCAGACAACCATCGAATGCCTGGAGAAGACGCGCTATCTCTCCCCACTCAAGAAGTCCATGCATAATCAATTCGTCGCCCAACACAACGGTGATGGTGTCCCTCTCCCGGCTTACGGCCAGCAACTCCTCGACATACACGCGAACGCACTCCCCGGCATCACGCGACCCGAAGAAGGCGAAGAATTCCGTGGGCACCCCGGCGCCTCGAGACCAGCGTACCAGAACTATGATGAAATGGAACGACAGCGTGCGAAGAAGCGTTACGAAGAGTATCTGGACGAGCAAGACTCCGAAAAGCTCCCAAATGCCTTCGACCTCGGCGCGAAGCGCAACCTCCTCCACCTCTTCGGCCCCAAGCCCCTCTTCTGGTTCGTCCCCGTCTGCAACACTACTGGTGATGGATGGTCGTGGGAGCCCAGTCCTAAGTGGGTAGCTGCGCGAGAGCGTCTGGCAAGGGAGCGCGAGGAGCAGCGTGCCCGCGAGATGAACGCCGGTTGGGGCACTGATGAGCCACCATCTTTTATGCGTTCTGTTCCCACTAAGCCTGACGGTGCTGGCCGCCACTACCTTACTTCTCCACCCTCGCCTCCAGCTGCCAACAACAGCCGCAACGATGGACCTAAGAGGCCCTCCAAAGCGGATCGGGTATTGGGACGAGACCCCAACCTGTATGCGGACGGGTTCCAAGAGTCAATGCCCATGCGCAAGCTTAGCCCGCGTGGTACAGCACTTGAGGATGAGCTGACGGACAGTGATATGGATGTTGATGACCCAGCTGCGGCGGAGCACCGCGCCATGAACCTTGTCACCAACGGCGGATGGGGACGTAGTGGTGCCAGTGGATTGCTCAGAAAGAGCAGCTCCACATCGCCATCCTTCAGGAATTTGCCATCCAATGATGATACTGTCGACTGAAATTAGAAAGGGAAACTCCAATGGATGGATGTCTTTGTTTGAGGAAACAAAAGGAGCGGCAGTTAAAAAAGTGATATCCAAAGCATATACTTGTTGGCAGCTTTGCAACAGCTCAAAGGATGGGCACACAGCTGCAGCGTCGCTAGAGAGCGCATCACATTTCATATACTTTTCATTATCTCAGGGAGAAAAACTCGAAACTCAAAGGATCGGAGTATCCTAGGTGAGTACATTGACAATTGTCTACAATGGGTGTTGGGGAGTGTTCTACTTTTCTGGTATACTTGATGTCCCCAATGAGGGAAACGAATGATAATGCTCAGTAGCTTTCGGCTTCATGAATATCAAGACTTCAACTTCATTCACACCTTAGTTGGCGATGCTGTTCAAGTCAAGTGAGGGGCGTAGTGGACAACGCTTACCACATTGAGCTATCGACATGAATGTCCAACTCATCGGGGTTCATTATGCCGCTTTTCTAGGAATTTGAGGGTATCAGATTTGACACGCTTTACGGTCAGCGCCAATCTGCTTTGCGCCTGATGAGGAGGAAGAAGATGCATAGATATTCAAGACGAAGAAAAGTTTCCGCTACCAACGCGGCCTTCAGGACGTTTCCGGGTGTCAAATTTACCGCAGTGTCGTGGTCTATCCCTACCATCGTTCTATCTCTGTCGCGTCATTGTCTGAGTACACATTTGCCCCCTGGGGGGATCGCCAGCAACCAGGTTCACCTGCTCTGTCGCCCTGCTCTGCCGCCCTGCTTTCGTCGAAGCCCGAACTTTACTTTCGTCACACATGCGGCATGAGCAGGACCGGCCAATTTCTTCACACGTGCTGCTAGACTTGCGCGGATTCGAGCATCAGTACAGCCTGCGACGAATCCTGCTCAGAATGCGCATGTTGAGGCTGTGTTGCGAGGTTTTCGTTCTTGTTCAAGGCGTTGCTCAAGGCGGATGGGGGATGTCCAGTAGCACGTCTTTCAATCTTTCCTCCCAAAGTATATCGTTCGGTGCGCCTTACGCTTCTCCTATCTGTGCCACTTCGAAAAACGCCAGAATACCAGTGGCTCGTTTAGCACCATGATGCTTTCGAAAACTCATTCTCCTAAGGTGGAGTGAGCGGTAGCAACTAGCGTTAGACTCTCAAACTACTTAGCTTGATAAAGAGGCCGTCGAAGTGTTCCCAGGTTCAGCTACCGACAGTACCGTTCATGTCGTTTGTGCAAGAACTGCCCATCATTAATGCAATGAGCCTGATGCTTGCTGTTCTTTAGCTTGAGTATTCCGATTGAATCGTTTCGAAAAAGCTTTGGTTCGAACGTATCGGAAGAGGATAATTTCAGAATCCAGAACAGCCAGCTTTATGCTGACGATGAGGCAAAGCTTCTAACGATTCCGACGCCTCGAAAGAACGAGGCGCCTCGGCAAATCGCGCCACTCAACTTGGCTAAAATGACTGCCAACTGTATTGGGAAGAGTCCTGTATCTCCTCACAAAGTTGAAAGGCACCATCTCGGAGATTGTCAGCTGAGTTTTAGAATTGGAGACGAGATGGTCCCAGTCGCCATAAAGATTTCTTACCTGGATTTCTTCACATCTGTGTGCTTTGTGTGTTACGAGCACCGGCGTTGTGTCCGGTCCAAGGTTGCCTCTGTTGCTCCTTTGCACGCCGCCGATTTCAATTCCTGAAATCATCGGCTCCATAACCCATTATGAGAATATTCTTAACTTGATTCATACTAGAATGCCATTTGCAAGGACGAGAGCCATGAATTTCTACTGAAACTACACTTAAATGTGTTCCTCGGGAGCAAAAGATCGTCAATACTTTCCATCAATTGAGGACCCATCAAGGTAATATTACCAAGTTCGACTCGGCTTAAAGAAAGTAGTACTAGATGTTGCTGGCTTGTGATATGAGGGCGCCGAACAGTCCGGTCCTCAATCCATTCGTTACTCGAGATAACATGTGACGTTTTCGTTGACATAGGTTAATCGTAATATGGCGTATGAGCTTTGGCCTGCTTCAAAATCCTTCGGTAAGCTTTTTCTCAACTCGATGCTGGCTTTTTTGTCAAATGTCGACCGCCGTACTGACATTACGGTGTGTTGGAAAATCATCAATCTCTAGATGTTCTGCCACCAAAACGCTCAACTCGAAATCAGCCATTGCTCCAGATCCTGCACATCAACCATTTCGTCAAGAACAAGTCTCGATTTTCTCTCCGTCTTTGAATTATTTAAATCATTCTCAAGTAAGAAGATATCGTTGAGCAAGACAATGTCCATAACAAACACAGCAAATACGCCATAATCGCCTCGGAAAGAAGCTCACAAGTCCACGCACATTGCCCCATGTCTGCCACAGCATGAACCACCACCAGCGCGAGTCCAGACCACCTCAATTTTCTTTTTTCGGATTATGTCCTCGGGGAAGTTTTCCATGCCGAAACGTCAGTCGACGAGAGAAAAAACAAACCTATCTGTGCCAGACGACGATAGTCTCCAAAGAGCCCCAAACCAACACCTCCACTACCGACCTCCGATTTGCATGACAACCCGTCCATTCTTATTTTTCGTACACCCACATCATCAACCAACCAACCAACCAACCAACAAAACTTTCAAAACAACTCATGGCAACCCACGTCGTTGATCCATTTCCATAGACATTGGAAGTGTTTCTCAAACGTTGACGCACCCCATTCCCACCTTGTCGGGACCGAATCCATCTAACCCTTGTAACCCAGTTCCCCCCTTCCCACAAAAAACAAAGGCCTCCACATCCCGTCGAGGATCGATCCCCGCCTCGAATCACCATCAACCCCGGCTCTGGCGCCGTTTCTTGATCTACATAATACTCCGTTTAATCTCCCAACATTCTCACCTCTTTCGAACGAAACGCGCCAACGCGTCGACGTACGTAGGCAAGGGGAACCTGCTGCTGCGGCTGCGGTTTTCTTCGCTCCAAGACACGCCATTCGCATTCGCAAACCGCTCACATCAACTCCGGGGAGAGGGCCAAGAGAGCAGACCGTAACGGAACCTGAACCATTTTAAACCCACAAAACGTTCCAACGTTGCGCCGTCTGTCTTGCCTCTCTTAAGAATCAAATCACCCATCATGGATTCAGAGTCTCGAACTCTAAAAAAGCGATGATGAATTCCCCGAGGAGAAGCAATTACCGGCCGAGAAGAACAGAAAAAGAAGACGCCATGATCTAGGTTCCATCGTTCGCATCCACTCGCCGCGTATAGCTGCTTCGCAGCGACGTCTACCGTGCAAACATCAGCGGCCATTACTTCCACCTCCCCCAGCGCCGCCGCCCTCTCAGACCCCATAGGTGTCCATCGTGACAAACTCAAACCGCAGTGTATTCCCCAGAGAACCTCCATCCGCGCTAGATATGTGTCCGTCCCATACATTTCCAACCTACCTGCTGCAAGCCCGCTCTCTAACTAACAAGACAAACCCACACACACATGCACGCACACGGTTATCAGAAAGCCTTCCGGTTCCGCCGTCCCGGTCCCTGGATCTCATGACCGTTGAACTAGTTCCGTCGACGCTGTGTGCTTTTCAAAAAAAAAAAAAAAAAAAAAAAAAAAACACGAACCATGTGATTCCCCAGCCGAAGTTTGTCTCTCCTAGTGTAGCTCGTCCTTGTGTATCCATCCCACCGGCCGCGATACTTGAATCCACACAAGATGAAGGGGGCCCAGGGCCGGCCCTTTTCGAGAAGATAGGCACACGACCTTTTTACCCCCCTCCCCCTAAACGAAAACCGAAGCGGGGAAAAAAAAAGGTATTCGCTTAAGGTCGTCCGCTTTGCAATTCACCATCACGAGGGGGGACATGAAAAGACCACCTCTTCGTTCTGCCCGTCCCACAGGTGCTGCATGATCGCCACTCACCCTCCGCAGTAAGACTGTCACGCTCTCTCACAAAGTCCAACCTAGATGGCGCCATCAACCGCCTGATCCCGCAACTCCATCCGAGCCTCCATTCCTGCGGTCCGTCGGTGGACATGTTTCCCTCTCGCAGATGGGGAGGGGGTATGGATCACCATTCCCAAGTCACAGTAGGCATGGTTTTCTCTGGGCTTAGATCAGCACAGCAACAATGGCTCACATCAGCCTGCCCAATATACTCATATATCGCAGGAGAGATGTGAACCCTGACAGCTCACCATCCACGAAAGTGGAGTTTGCAGCGTGCTATGGACAACTAAGCTTGTCTTGCTGGCCTCATAGACGCACGGCCCCAAGATCACGTACAAGAGGAACCATGGCCGAGAAGAAGGCAGCAGAAGCCGGCATCACCAATTGCAGAGCTCATCCATGCCAGACTCCGTGCAAGGTTGGACCTGCGGCCTCCCAACTTCTTCCTCGACGCCCCTACATCCCAGCAAGGCGACAATCTTCCCTGTTCCCTTGGGGCGGGTAAAATGGAAACGTCGCCATTCCAAACGAGGCAGCATCTAATCCACCACCTCTCAGACCAAAACGGGTAGTATCACGGCCTCGTAGACGAGGAGTGACTTGAGTACACATCCTCCACATCATCCTCCATCCTCGTCTTTACATGACATCTACTTCTGCTAAGACCGCACCTAGTTACAACCCTACAGGACCACCATCGACATCCACATCGCAAAGCCATGCTGCAGCCCAGAGAGCAACCTCGACCTATCCAAGACCTGCGGCAAACCATAAACCCCCTTCTAGGACTTCACCCCAGTCCAGCCAGCCACCACCCCCTTACGGCAGCCCGCAGCTCTCTGCCTCATCAGCCACCTGGCAATTGGAGTCCCCACAACATCGCACACGCCAAAACGTGCTGACATGGGACTTGTATCTCCGATCCCTCCGCCCGCCCAATATCGCCGCTTTATTCCCACGTGAGAAAACCTCCCGTCTCCTTGCGTCTCCTTCCAAACACTATGGGTTCTCGCAGGTCCTCCGTCCAAGGCGCCGGGCTAACCGTGCGGTGGATATTCAAAACACACCGACATGGGGACCGGCGAGGCGGCGCCGAGGGGGTTTGGGCGGACGGGGGCGGACGACCCATGTGCCGAGTGACGGGGCTTCCATCCCTGTCCGCCTAAACCTCTTCCTGAGCTGCCAATCCCGTGCCCGCTCTTTCAACAGGCCCCAAGGTGCAAGGGGAGCAGTCAGGCGTAACCTCTCACCGACATGTTGCCCACTGCCTGCTCGTCCAACACGGCTTTCTCACCTGGCTCACTTCGACATCGTGCCGGTCAAATATCACTTGCTTCCGGGGAGCCTTCTCACTCGCGGCCGCGGTCCAAGGGATAATGAAAGGACGGGAAAGGGCCATATCGGCAAGCCTTGCCCAGTTCGAAGGCCCGGGGACGCGTGCGCTGAACCCCTGCGTAACCACGGCCACAATCTGACGAAAGCACTAGGACCGTTCGCTAAAGAAGGACCAGCCCGCAGAATCGACGCTGGGCCCCTTGCTCGCGAGACCCCTGTACGACCTCTGCCCTCCATCATAATCCCCAGAGCGCTGCCGTTACCTCGTCTGGCTGCCTCTTCGCCGTTGCGAAGTAAAGTATCTCGAAGGATTGCCCTCGCATTCTTTCCGTCTCTCTTCGCTGTCTGGACGGAAGCATACGCCGTCACTTCGTCGACTACGTAGTGTCCGCCCCATTGGTCAGCCAGCAGCAGCTCTCCCGCGCGGCCACTGGCGCTGGTGCTGCGCTCTGTCTCGTTGAAGAACACACGCGCAACAAAAAGAGCCGTGCCGCTTCGATGCTACCTTTCGAATACTGCGCCTCTCACTTCAGGATCTTGAGGCTCTGCGTCATCCAGGACGAAGGAATGCATTGCAGCCTGCTCCTGTGGCTCCACCGCCAAGGCAAACGACATCAGAAATAACGAAAGAAACGAACACGGGGGATCCATCCCGCCTACTGCCCCCTACGCCGCCCTGTACCTATGACACGCTCGCGCGGAGATAGACACCGCCAGGGGTCGCGGGTCTGATTCGAGGGGAAGGTGGCTGGGGGGCGGGATTGCGAGTGATAGGAACATCTGCTGCTGCTGCGACTGCTGCTGATTCCCCCTTGGAGAGGGAAATAGGGGGATGGATGGTCATCAGCACCCAGGCGGCCGGTGTCGATCGAGACCACCTTGCAATCCCGCCCCCTGATACTATCTTTGTGCATAGACACTATTCTGTAAAAGGACGGAGACGGTTGACAAAGTCCGAAAGTCGTCGGTCAGAGGGGTAAGCGATGCCAAGCGGGTCCCGTCGCGAAGTCGACGGCCGTCAGTATTCGCTGCCTCGCGCGTGTGTTTCCTTCCCCGCGTGCTTCGGCTGGTGACATTGACTGGACCGTAACATCGACCCTGCCATGGGCGATCGCAGACGTGTAACGATCCAGCGTTGATTGTGGGTGTACGTGTCTGTGTATGTGTGAGTGGTCCCTCAACGGCGATAACGAAATGCCATGCCCTTTCCCCGCTCGCGTCGGACGAGTATCAGATCCGACTTTGTCTCAAAAAGAACAGCATCAGCTTGAATAGCCACCACGCCCGCCCCTTTTTCCTGGCGCATTTACAGACAGTACGCAGGCTGTCAACGCATAGAAGCGACGGGTCAAATCTCACCTTGAGTGACGTGGCAGAAACACAGCACATGGCCCTCCTCCTAATATCGCCATCTATCAATGGCAAGCGGGCTGTCCCCGACAGGTACTGATACCGGAGAGGTACGATATCAAGACAGCGGGCGGCAGGCAGGATGCGTTGGAGTCGCAAAGGTGAGGCAGAGCATGCTGTTGATGGAAGGGGACGGCTGCAGCGCCGGTCCTGACCTCTTCCAGCCTTGCTCTTCGCCACGGGTGCTGCTGTTGCTTTCGTCGTTGGAGCTTCGGGATGGAGTCGTATGTGACAGCTCACAAAACATCCATGGGGGCCATCACCCATATGCTGGCTGACATGCGTGATGGACAGGACCAGGGTTTGCTGTTTTACGCCGTGTGTCAGATTCCGGGGTCGGAGGGGGACTCAGAGATGAGTTGCTCCTTCTCAGATGACCCAGGACAATGTCGACCTGGAAGGCACTATCACCATCGCTCGATTCTTGCTCGCAGGTGGTTTCGTCAACACGAGACGCGGGGGCCATGCGGGCTGCCCGCCAAGGACTGGATAGCGTGAGGTGACAGCTCATGTCGTACCAGACAAAGAAGGAAGCAACGCGTGATTCGGTGAGGGTACGCGCCTCGTCCGCCTCACCGACGTAGACCTGCGATGGAACCCTATGCTCGGCCTGGCAAAGGGGGCTTTGATTTGGAGAAGACTCAGGGTTGAAAGTGCCGCTAGCGCTCTTCAGGCTACAGCATGGGCCGAAATTTGCGATCAATAGTGTAATCAGCAGAACAGATCTCGTGACGCCTGGATGTACACCTTGCAAGCTGCACGAGGTGAAGAAAGCAGTAAGGCCCGGAGGATTGTGTGAGACTGACAGGGTGGGAGGAACGTTGTCGGTGAGCAATAACTGGTGTGGGTTACGGCGCAGCAGAAAACGACTTCGCTTCGTTGGCGGACGTATTCGTAGGCGCCTTTCGTCGCGGACTCAGCACAGGCTACTGCTGCTGCTGCTGCTGCGGACAGCCGGTACGCTTGAGAATCCTGGGTTAACAGAGAGATGCCGCGGATCTTAAGGAGCTGGTGAATGCTACCAAGGACAACCGCATTGCGATGGGTGCACATTTCCAAGATTGACCGGCGTAACAACATGTCTTTACTTCGACGGGCTGGCCTAGCTTACAGTTGCAACGGTCCCCCTCCCCCTCTGATCCTCATCCTCATCCTCGTCCTCATCCCTTGCCCGGGATGCCCTTCACCCCCTCATCGACAACGTTTCGTTTCGTAGGGTTTTCTTTGTTTCTTCGTTGCGCATGAGGGCGGGATGTGACAGGTCGTAAAGCCTCCGAGGGCCAGAGGCTGGGCTGCCAGCGAAGCAACGTCGAAGGGAGGGGGGGCCGGCCCGGGTAGGTGTGGGTGTGAATGGTGGTGCGAGCCGAGTACCGATCTCCGTCCTCCTCGAGGGCCGGAGACCCTGGCGTCGATTGCCCTACTCGGACGCTATTGCTGCGGGCAATGGATGGTTGTGGTGGAGGGGTGCGCCTCATGGTTGGGACAGATAATTCTATGGATTGCCGGGGGTGGCAGAGGATTGAGCGCCTTCAACGGGCCTCTAAGCTTACGGAAAAATTCGAAGGCCGTGGTGGCGACCAGTGACACGTTATTGAAAAATGTCTGGCGGCTGCAGACTATGTGTTGCTGGGTGTCATACTTTCCCTCTGGAAATAGGGGGCGGGGCGGAACAAGATTCGATACTGGTGGCGGGAGCGGCCGCGAGGTAGGGTTAGACAAACGATGGTGTAGGTTGGAGGCGTGACATGAGGCTATCGTCAGATTTGGCCGCAAAACTCGGCGCTACGGAACCCTGGATGTGGAAAAGGCGGCGGCGGCACATGCGGGTCCCTTTTTTGGGGCCGGCCCTCCGCGGCCCAGGCCGGCATCCGGCGCAGCAAGAACGCAGCTCCGGCCCAGCCCAGCCCGGCCCAGTCCAGCAGTGTCTGGCGCACAGCACCAGTCATAAGACCATTTTCGGAGGATTGAAGGTGAGTTAGAGAGATGGGGGAATCGAGGATTTCCAAGGCGTCGTGGCTTGTCCGTGGGAGACATTTGGCAACAGGGTGTTTTCTTCTTGACGGCGGCTTGCATCATCATCTCCCTTCCCCTCACGGGTCTGTCTCGATGGCGGATGACACGTACAGATGAGAACATGGAACGCAGCAGCCGCCGCCAGCGCTGCTGCTTTCAGGCCGTCAAAACCCAGTTCCCTTCTGAGGCAGATGATTGAAATCCGTCAGCCATGAAATGAGTAAACCACACCCTCGGCCCCCTCCCACCCCTAAGCGGCCATTTCACATCTACCGCAGACATAGACCGGCGTTTGAGGCTTGATTGACACTGGAACTCAAATCCTATGGTTCCTATATTGGCTTCCTACTCTCCAATCTCCACCGCAGGGAGGATGTTTCCGGCCTCGCTCTCTGATCCCTGGAAAGACGCCGACGCCTACCTCTGCGTACACTTATCGACACACAGGGACGTCAGAACGCTATCGACTGAGCCACGATCAGGATGATATGTCTTCCCACCCCAATATGTCTTGCACCAGTCCTCGGGTACATTTCCACAAATGGCAGCAGCTTCAATAAAACCAGCCTCTTCACCCTCCGCAAGAGTAAAAATAGGTTTGTAAATCCGTCCGTGAACATCACTCTCGCACGCTGTGCCAACGAAACTCGTAAACTGATTTTTGACATCCTCAAGATCTCCGGTGTATTGCCCGTAGAAACCGATACATGGGCCAGGTACGACTAATTCGGCGATTATAGTCGTGCCGAATAAAAGAAGGGGCGCCACGGCGATAAGAGTTCCTCTCATTTTCTACTATTTATATTAGAAAATATCCTTAGTTCCTAAGAGCTTTGGGACAGTACTTATGCTATCGAGCAACCTCGGATTTCAGGCTTCTTCTCGAGTCGCAAAATTCGTAAAAGGTACCTTTTATATGCGAGATTATAAAAACAAGATGACTCTTTCCGCTGGATAGTGGGCGGGTATATAATATATAGAGAGAAGAGTAAAGTCTATAGTAATTAGGAAAGTCGATAAACGTCTCTGTATTATTAGGAGACTTAATAAGACCATATAGAGTTAAGTAGTATAAAAGTAAAACGTATTATTTACTCCATATTTAATTTAAATCAAATTTTTATTACTTTAACTAATTGTATAATAATCTATGAAAAAGTATCTAGCTAATCGCCGGTCGGGCCGGCGTAGGCCTGCGCAGGTTTCCACGAGTCCCCGCGGGTTATAGAAGTAGAAAGTGATTAGGCCTACCGTCTTTTTGCTTTATCTATTGCGATTAAATAGTTAATAATATCGCAGAAAATAGTAAAATTCCTTTCTTGCTAGTACCTCTTTTGCTGCCTATATTAAGCTATATTGCGGAACAGTCATCTTGGAGCTTCCCTGTGGGACCGCTTGCTGGGAAACTTCGGGGCTGCCATCTTCCTCTGCCAGACGATCACGGGGCACATGGCCACGACAGCTGGAAAAAAAGGTGCCCATCGTAGGGTTTGATTACGGGTCCGTAATAAGGCATGATGAGTTGAATGAAGAATACGACGCGTGCACGAGTAGCGCGCACTAGCGCATCCGTAACGGCCGGGGAGGACTCTCAGAATGTATAAATGGCCGTTGCGCAGTGATACGCGGTCGCAGTGATACGCGGTAAACGCTATCCGCCTGCCGCTTTGAGCCGTGAAAGTGGGCGATGGGGGTGGGCACTGGTCCAAGGAGGAAGAGGATCGTGTGCGGCGGTGTCCAAGTGTGGAGAGAGAGAGAGAGGGGGAAAGTCGCTGGGGAGAGAGGAACCTTGCTTGTTTCCCCCTTGACCTTAAAGTTCCCACAGTTACCAACAGAGAGAGAGAGAGGGGGTGGACAAAAAGCTGATGTTCAAGAAGGGAAAGAAAATAACGAACATGGTAACGGTAGTCCCGAGCAAGAGGGCCGCCCTGCGGAGTGATCTGCACCAACTGGCCTGGGTCCGGGCCTGGAGCTAAGGTTCACCGAGTTCAGGCCGCATGGGGAGAGGGAAGAGGGGAGGGTGTTTGGCATATGCTGGAAGCCTTCTAGAAGGACTGACCAAGGCTTTGGATGGGATGGCGTGCTCAAAGGTGATCTCAGCTTCAGGCAGAGCAGAACAGGGACAGGAACAGGAACAGGAACCCGAGACGACTTTCTGTCCAGTCCAGCGCCATCTTGCCTCCCCAACTCTGCATGTCTTGCCTCGCATTCTCACGCCTACTTATAGGCGCAGCGTTGCAATGCTAAGGACGCGCTGCGCTCAGCGACGCCGGCCGCTTCGGCTTTCCATCGCGACGGGGATATTCCTGGGATCCCAAGAAGAGCTGCGGGGCAAAATATTGGCCCGGAGACTGTTAAGCAGGATCAGAACGGATCGAGGGACGCAAACTCGCCCCCCAGGGACCTTCGCTGTCGGTCACCCGGCTTGTCAACGGCTTCAGGACATGCAACATAACGAACGATCCTTCCGCGCAGAACAAGCAGTCTCCTGGTCGTGTTATGCGATCTCAATATGCCTGCCTACAGCATTGGTGCCTCCGCGCGTTTTGGGAAGGGGAATGACGACGAGGAAGATGCTGCTGCTGTGGTTCTCTTGCCGGAAGGGCAATGCGGAGACGGCGCGTCGCGGCTAACGGCTTTGTTGTTTGTCGCGTCAGGTACGGACACGTACAGACGATATAAGCCCTCTCAGTATCAAAGGCCCCCTGTGGTTGTTGCTTTGAACTGCTCAACCAGCACAACCCTTTCGTTCCTGAGCATTATCACATTGTCAGGCAGGGCCCATGTTGACAGGCGCAGGAGCCTAGGGAGAGCTAGGGAGAAATCGAGAGAGACCCCGCCTGACTACGATTCACAAACCATGGAGCTTAACATTCGTTGGATTCTAACGTCCATTTTGGCCGCTGGCGGCCCTGTTCTTTGACCAGGCTTCGCCACTGCGGTACCCAGAGTCCCGGGACCGCGTCCCGTATGTTCCTGAGAGGATGAGTCGGGAGAGGAGAGAGAAAGAAAAGCATAACTGAGACGGAACCGAAGAAGGGGCCCGGGTACGTGACCGTGGGTGCCATCTGTTCTCCAGATGCCGCCAAAGCGATGGAATTTGGCCTGTTTGATCTGAGCCATGAGAGCCATGTGACGTTCTACCATATCAGGTTTAGCCAAGGCCATTCGGCAGTTCGGCGGAGGGGTTTGTGCCCATTTTGCCGGGAGTAGTGGACCCCCATTCAGCAACGACACAATGCGGACGTAGCCGATTGTTGGCTTATTAAGGGTTGACTGATGTCGAAGGCTGCGAATGTAGATCGTTGGACTGGTTCACATTTTGGAGCGATGAAACCTGGGGAAGACCAGGTACTGCCTTGGTTTGGCTGAGAGAGAGAACCAAACAAAGGGATCGACCGCGTGTCTGTCCGTCTGGTCTGTGTTCTGGTGTCGGTAGCAAATCATCATTAAACCGAACCTGTCCGCCGAGGAACACCGAAACAGACCTGCTAGTGGTCCACCTTCTACCCTTGTTGCTTCTGAAGTCCAGCTTGGTGAAGCAAGAAAGATCGTCTAATCCCGTGAGCATGAATCAGGAGTGCGTCCAGTGAACCATCACAATGCGATGCCATCTCCACAGGTCGCGTAGTGTGCTTGGAATCCCAGAGAAAACTGCTTGCAGAGAGCGAGTTGCGCATGCGCGCCGTGCCACCCATGCCCAAACGCAAGATGACGTGCAGTCGACAGCCCTAGCGCTCTGTCTGAATAGAGTTCACCCGTGGAAAAAGGAATCAAACCTGGGTTACGTACAAGTCATAGGTATGGCAGTAAATGAAGTGGGCAAAACGTCTTTTTGTACGGGAGAAGGCAATCAGGCAAGGGGGAAGAGGAGGAAAGAAAAGGTGGGGCAAAGTGACTGACACATTACGGTTCATCGCGCGGTGCCGACGCTTAACTCTCTACACGGGATAGTCGGCGTTCTGACAGGCTGATGCTCCCATCCCGAGTCCTAATCGGGCAAGTTGTTCAGTCAAGATTTTTCGCCGGCATGAAACATCACCACCGTCTTTGGCTCATTGGCCCATGATTCTCCGTGCACACGCTGAGATGCCTCCAGCAAAGTGACAGAATGCGTGGTAAATGCCGTGGAAATCCGCTCAACCCTCGACAGTCGGTGTAATTTGGGTGTCCGAGGGAGCTCTCTCATGAATGCCAATGGAAACCCGCGGCACTCGCGGTGGCATCAATGGGCCTGTACAAGTGCCTACCAAACACGTCTCTGCTCCCTCATGCTTCCGATGGATCAGTCGTCTTCCCTCATTTCTGCACGTGAAACGCGTGAGAACGATCACCAGGAAGAAAAGCGATGATCCCACTATGCTGTAACGCGGGCGCTGCATTGCCTGCAGCAGAGACGCAGTTGGCTTTGTTGTCCCCAGTCGATCGCATCCTGGGACACAGCAACCTATGATTTTCTGCACGGTCAATCTGTCGTCGTTATCCGCTATCCCCCACAAAAATCCCCTCATCACGGTCGCAGCAGGAAGAAGGGGAAGAAGAGGGGTTGCCCCGCCATTGTTAAGCATGCGCTTACACCGGCGTGGAATTCAGAATATGGTGAAGGGATTATGCCTCGCCGGAGGCTTCAGCCGGAACAAACTGACAGGGGACAGGTTCATTTGATCTTTCGGTAGCTAGTTTCTGGGCTGGTTGGGCTACGGTACTTGGTGAGTCTTGTTTGGCTCCTGTGGCCGCCTCGCGACGTCTCGTTGCAGTATCGCCCCTTTGTTGCCCTTTCTTTTGGCGTGTACCGTGGTGCGATGTGGTGTGTCGCAAAACAACTGTGCAATCAACAGATCGCAGAAAATTGAGACTCGGCGCTGGAGCGCTTTCGTCTCTGTATTGCTTGCCTGACCGAGGGGTTCCGGTAACAGGCCATTGATCAAAGACATGCGACGAGCCTGCAGCCACTCGAGTAGGACAAAGTGACGGGCGCCGTCTCCGAGTGGTGAATGTCCCGGAGTCAGCAGCAGTCCAGCACATCAAAAGTGACGGTACCGCGTGAACGTGCAGATAAGACATGAGCCCATTGGTCAATCGCTTTCGACGTACGGCTACTGCTGGTGCTGTGGTGAGAGCGGCTTGTCCTGAGGTCGATTATTGTCGTCCAAGTCCATCACCTGATTGTGATATGACAAAAGTCGCAAATGTCACTGTGGTGGCAGCGGCGCTAGGCATCTATCGTTTTCGAAGTTCGGAATAAGCAAACAACGGGCCATCCCGCAATCGATGCGTGAAAAGTTGCAGCCGTACCCCGTCGGTGAAGCAGGAGAACCAGGTCGATCTCAGGTACACGTCCCGGCAATGGCGCACTCGTCCGCAAGTCTGTCTGGAGACGTTACAGTCTGTGTGGCCTCGTTGCTGGCCGAGAGTGGAGGTGGCTGTGGACGGGTTTGTGTGATGTGTGATGGACGGTGAAACTGAAGTGACAACCTTTGGCACCGTCATTGTCCCAACAGCGATGCTGCGTAGCAACAGGACGCGACAACGACTGGGGACAATGGATGGGACGCGTGCGAGGAGTCGAGGAACCAACGGTGTCCCCTCCGAGACGCGTGTCGCCGAAGGTACGGTGGCATTCCCGATAGGCCGGCTCGGGCGTCTCTATCCAGTGTCCATCCAGCCCCTCATTCACCACGGAGGATGCAGTGATGCATGAACAAGGTCGTCCCCCGCGCGCGGATCAGTGATTCAGAAGGCATGTGTGCGTATGTCGCGTATGGGCTGTGGGATTGAGACAGGCGTTGTGAAGCACGTATGTGCTGGTCGACTGATGGGTTTGGACGACCAGTCAGCGCCTCGCGCGCGTGGTTTACGGAGATGGACGATATGAGCTGTGGGATTGCTGCATTATGCCGGCCAGCCAGGTCAAGGACCGCGGGCATCCACCAAGTCGGGGCGTGGGATGGACGTGGACGCAGGCGGTAGCCGAAAGGTAAGAAGGCGAGGCGGGCTGCGGAAACGTTGCAGGAAGAGACGCAAAAGGTCATCAACCATGTTTCGGAAGCGCGGACAGGGAGCAATGATTATGAAAGAGAAACAAAACGATAATGGGCCGATTCTGAGGCATTGTTTGGGCTTGTGGATGGAGGCCCGGTGTAGTTTACCTCACCTTCATTCAATGTTGTTGGTTTTCAGTGAGGCTCAGTTGGGAAGAGAAACAAGAAACATCGAACCCGGGACTCGGGAGGCAAACTTGCCCTGGAACTTCTACCTCCTCATTCTTCTGGATCCGGAGACTAGGTACACAATGCAAGTTATCCTCCGAGTCAGGTGGTTACTGCCTCTTCTGCCCTGTTGCAGGGCAGTTGAAATGACGGGCATCTGCCTAAGCGTTCCTTCTAGTGCCTTTCGCCATCCAGCCATGTTCAGCTACATGGTGGTAATTACCTAAGCCTTTGCTGGACAGTCTGAGGTGCGAACACGAACTGTGCACCACATGGTTCGATGCGGAAGGAGAGCAACCAACCAGCACTGAGCTCTGCGTACCCTGATATTAAACCCTAAAGGGACATCAGAAAGAAATGCCCCAAAAGAGGCATAACAGAACAACCTTTCAGCAAGCCACCCGACTTGATCCTGGCTTTGGGATTGTAAGTCTAAACGAGACAGCTTACTGTTTCCAACACCGCGGCGTGCGGCGTTCGTAGGCAAGCAAGGCGTCTAAGACTGAGGGACAGAGACAGACGGTTCACTGCTCTGGTTAACACTTACTGCGTAGTACACCGAAGAATAAGGCCAGGTCAGAGGGGCGCCCGAACCTGTGCCATTAAAAAAAAAAAAAAAAAAAAAACCCCTTACCCGGCAGGGTATTAAGGGACTGATCGGGTCCGGGTGCGGGTTGGGGGAAGACCTCAGCACGCGTGATGCGGCGTGCAGCACTGCAAAGGAGTTTCGTTGTGTCCAAAGACTTCTGTTGACAAGACGTGGAGAATTGGGCTAGCATTCAATGTGCGCAGATCATTCTTAACAGGCCAGATGGGTCCCTCGCACACAACGTACTCGCCTCTTCATTGCGACTGGCAGGCATTGCCTTGCCTCTCGTGCCATAAGGCCGTCGTTATCGACCGACCGATGATGCAGACGGAAGACAGCCGCCAAACAGCACCACTCGGGACCGCCATGCAGTGTTATACCTGTGCCTCGGGCCATGTACTCTCATTTCCATTTCGACGTGACCACCTCCGCCTGAATGCTGCTCATAGGATAACAGACTGTTTGAAGTCAGCTGACGGAAATTGAGGTTGTCCTGATGGTGATCCTGCAGTCGCGAATCATGTTGAAGCTCCAATCCGAGTCGACCAGCGGAATGGAGTCGCGATGGGAAATCACTCTTTAACAAACGATCAGCAAGCTCACAAGTTCAGAAGAGCCTCTCGGGCCCGTGTTGGTTCCATCGCCAGAGTGCTGTCCCACTTGGGGAACTCGGGTCAAAGACCTAGAGTCTACAAGAAAAGAGATCCCGCATTTCTGCTAGTCAAGAAGCGGTTTGGAGGCCCCGCCCGGAAAACGAACTGACTAATATACCAAAGACAACATATTCTGACTTTAGCGAGGTTATCAAAAGTGCCTGAACCATACTTGAACCGAGAGCTATGGACAGGGGTGCTATAACTTGCGCAAAGTGAAAACGAGGCGAGCGCTATCCGGAGTTCCTTAGATCGCTGTAAATAGCATTCTTTTTGCGCCGGGCCCGTAGTAGCAATAGTGTATTGTGTTTCTCGCAAACAAAATTGAGCGTGTGCGCGGGCTGGTGCGGCTGCGGCTGATGATACGAATCCAACCGGGGGAGGGTCGTCAACAGCCTCTGCCGCAGCACCTTAGTTCAAAACAAGATCAGGCAGGGCAGGGTAGGGCAAGACTGGTGCAGGGTCTCAGAATGCTGAAATCAACTGGCAATGCGCGAAATTCCTCGTATGAGACATGTGCGATTGCCAGAGTACAGGGCCAGGCAAGGCAGAGTGGGAAAATGAGTTTGGGGTTTCAACGCGCAGTGCAATCGCAGTACGAATTACAAAAGCGCAAGCGAGGTGGCAGGTAAGTGGCCCGCAACATGGGCGTTGCTTTGCACTCCCATGGTCTTGGTCTTGGGTCTTAGCACAACCACAAGGCTTGGTACGGCAAGTCGGCATCGCGAGGAACGGGTGTCTCCCGATGCGACGAGCGAGATGACAGCATGGCTGAAAGTGAAGGCGTCAGAGGGGCGCCAAGGCCTGGCATCCGAGGAGTGAACGGTGCGAGCTTAATGGATAAATGGGTAAATCGAAAATGGAGGTACACAACCCGCTGGGTTGAGACCCGAGACAACACGGGGGCGGAAGAAACGATGGCTTGAGTCGTTCGTTTGCTGGCCTGTCGGCGCACTGGACACAAGCCATATCCCCACTGACTGCGGTGATTGATTGGCATTGCGAAGCCCAAATCGGTTGTTCAGGTTGTTGTTTCTTGCCTCTTGCTTGCGGTTCTCCTTTGCCGCTGATCTTGGCGACGGGTGGATGAAACGGTTTTGTTGCCTGCTCGGGGTGTGGTAGTGCGTCGAAGTCTGCAAATTGTCCGATGAATGGACACTGTCTCGTAGTGCGTATCCATACCTGTGGGCGTGAAGGTCAATAACGGGACCCTGGAGAACGCAGTACTCTGATAGAGGCGACAGGAGATGACGGCTTGCCGAGAGGGTTTGCGTGACCGGAGCGTATGGGTATTCGATCCACAAGCTGAGGTACATACCAAAGGAGTTGTGATACTTTGTTGGTTGGCGTTTGACCATCGATCCAGAGTATGTATCATACCCGCGGTTTTGGGCGCAACTCCATCTTTCTAGGCTCCAGCATTTTGATGAATGCGACTGGCAGAGTTCCCGCAGCGTATGTACAGCCTGGTAACTTCCGAGGATGCGTCTCCTGGCACACAGATGTCAACCTTTGCAGGGGGACAGGCATGCGTCCCTTTGATCCCCACAACGCAATGCTTTTCGGTTCGAGCGAGAGGCGAGATGGGGTTGACGGTAAATGCGGGAAACCAAAGGGGGCGGCAACAGCCACAGGTGGAAACTGGGGCATGCGTAGGTCGGTCACTCGTCGGAGGTCTGCGACAGAAGAAATGAAGATGGACACACGTCTGGCTCCGGCACGTGTCTCAATGGGGTCGCGCAAAGCGCACCTCGTGATCAAAGGAAAGGCGTGTATGCCTTTGCACTTTGTGGCACTTTGTGGCACTTTGTGGTGGCATATTTCCGGTCGTCCGTCGCGACAGCATCGTGACGACCGAATCCCAGCTGCTCATGAATATGAGTTGGATTGAGTCTGCAGCGGCTGGCCACCCTTCAGCAAGCCAGCGCTGACAATCTGGAGCGGTCTAAAGACCGTGTGTGAGGAGCGATGGTCACCTCCAATAGCAACTGAACGTCGCGGCATTTTCGGGCGGCATCGTGACTCGGCTCATGGCTCTACCAGTCATCGCTGACACCTTCCTCCCTGTGATGCTCGAGGACGATGCGCGTTCATGACCCGGACCCGGGCCTGGCCTGGCTGGCCTCTTCTTACTGGCGTGCGTGGTCGACACTGAGTTCTGATCTGCTCGAATGGGAAAGCCGGCGGTGACGATGGTCAATAAAAGCTGCGATGCCATACGACGCAAGCATGGCGCCGAAGCAAAATGACTAGGGGTCTCATAATCACCCCGTTGTCGTTAACGCAGCACATGGCAGCCTCTTCAACCACCAATGTCCTGCTCTCGCCTGTTCAAGACAAGTTGGGTCTCCGTCCGGAGAATGTATATGAAGTTTCCGTACTCTACAGCCAGGAAGCCAGGCAGCAGGATCTTTCGCAGGCTTCCCAGCCTAAAAGTCTGGAAGAAGGGTACAAGCGCGTTAGGTTGAATGGAGTACGAATGTTCTGTATCCATGAAGTTCCCAGAAACAAGGGTTTCATGTACCCTCAGTCAGGGCTCGACTCGATCTAGAGTTTGATGGCTATCTCGCACCCCTCCCCCGGCGATTGGAATAGAAAAATGTGCAAGAAGGACGAGGGAGGGTTCAGGTGTGACAGCCCTCATCTCTCTCTCGGGGATGGGAAAGCCTTGAGGGCCGAGAGGCAGAGATGTAATGCGCTTGTCAGCATGCGATTTGTTGCGATGGGGTTGTTTGGGATGGCCCCTCGTGACCCCATTTTTTTGGATTTTTTAATAGGCATGGCAAGGAGAGAGACGAACATCGGGGAAGGCACCTATCCAAGCAAGGCATGTTCCCTTGAGCCTTCCTATTCTCGTCCTGTTGCCCACCTGTGTTCGAAAAAGGACAAGTGTGACCTCTGGCAATTGCCAGCCCTACATAGTACTAAGTAAGGGTGTTCGTGTTGGTACGGTAGGCACACTGCAACCCGCAAACTGCGAACCGCACTGCAACCCCTCTTGGGCGGGAAGGAAAGACTGATTGCCAGGAGGCACCTGCTTGATTTTGCAGGTTGCAACTGGGATGGAGGGGTTTCAGCTGCTCAGGCTCAACTTCTGCAACCTCTCAGGGCAAGTACCTAGGTAACCCACTTGCATCCTCAACCCCAACTTTCCTTCCAGGGCTGTTCACAAGTGTTCATTATGCCTGCCTCTGTTCCTCACTTGGGAGTTAGACCTTCTTTCCGCAAAACACAATCAACATAAGGGGATGACGGGACGTGGCGCAACATCTTTGATGCCTTACCTAAGCCGCCTTTTTCTCACCAGGTGTGATGACCGCGGTCGCCGTGGTGGCGCCCAAAACCTGAATCCAACAACCGACAAGGGTCCCCCGACCCAAATCAAGCTCGAGAGGGGCACCGGCAGCGGTACGGTGCAGCACAGGACAGGGCTCAGTGGCCTGGGACTCTCCTCAGCACCGGATACCCAGAAACCAGTGCCCAATCTGCGGAACCCAAGCTCTGAACTTCGCACCCCTTGTTCGACTCGCCCGCCAACCTCCAGGGCCCAGGATTGCGTTGTCGCCTCTGCGTTCGACGCTGCGTCTCTTCCGCCTTCTCTCGAACCGGCTTCGAGAAAACTACGTCACGTCAAGGGCTATCGCCCAATGAGATCCAAACGACGACCTGCTATCCCCGGCCTCCATTCCCGCCGCCCCTGCCGTATGTCACCGTAATATCACTTCTATCATCCGTCTTCTGGTGCCTTTTTTGCCACCCATGTTCAGCCACATACTATGGTAGGGGTAATTACACTTCTATCATCTCGTCAATTCGTCAAGTCAACATCCATCTGGCGCTGTCCCATCATCAACCAATCCAAAGACAACTCATCTAGCCAATTCGCCCTGACCACTGACCTGTGCTGCGTTGCCCTTTGCGCAAAATTCGACCAAGTCCCTTCCGAAACGCGACCGGCGGTGAGCAGCACCAAGCCGCGGGATGTGAAATATACTAGAAATGGACAATACCAAAGGCCACGTCCAACCACGGTCGCCGGCAATACAACACTGTGACTCTTCTTCATCGGACCAACAACATTGAGAGACATGATCTGCGTACCAACCCCCCCAAGATCTCAGCCGCAACAACCTCTGTCAGGTACAAAATGGTAGGCGATGAAAGTTAGGTCACCCTTCGTCTCGGCGACCAAAAAAAGCAGGGACAGAGCCACTGGCCCTACCTCGGGCCGCTGTCATGGGAACCACGACATCACAACCCGGCATCAGTCGAGAAAGGGTTGGCATTGTCCACGGAACAATCTCCAAGCAGCCCAAATGCCCCTTGACTTGTTGTGTCGCATTCTTCCGAGACTAGCACAACAGCAAGCACCCGCAAGGCCCCCAGGGAGACAAAAAAAAAAAAAAAACGAGGCTCAACACAGTAGTCTCGGCCGATTGGCCATGTTCCTTATGCTTCGCTGTCTCAATGCTCCTCGTCGACGAGCCACCGGCCTAGAGTAGCAGTGTCTCTAAAGTAGCAGTGTCTCTTACTCATCAAATATGACTGACGAGGAAGCATCAGGAAGTATGGAGAAGTCGCGAGCCCGACAGTCTGAGAATGTAACCTCTGCTATGGGGTCATTGCAAGGGGCTATCGCCTCCGTCATTCGTATTATCACCAACAAATAAGAGCCTGACAGCGTTCATCTCATCGCGAGTAGAGTGGTTACTGAAGCGCAACATCGTCTGTCATGCCACCCCATGTCATGTGCCATGACACACATAAGGCCGGCATCGTGTGCATGACGCCGCCAATTCGCTATCAGTACGCCAGACTGGCGTCAATTGAGGTGAACCAAGAGAGGGGCACACATGTATGTGGTCTCTTCTGAGCTGAGATCACAACAACTCGGAATGTCAGAAATTACGGCGTGCCATTGGAACATCCAAACAAGACGGCCGACTTGACATGGGACCCGAGACCACATGATGTGTTTTGTCCCAGCTCTCTTCTCAATATCAAATGTCGGTGTGACGCATCTCTATTCAATCATCCAGCCAGAAAGCAGCTCGATAAAATTCAACGTTCGTCGACGCCGCCCCTGGTCGCATGTGGTTTCTTCTAACCCCGCAGTAATGTTGGCCCCTGGACAACTATCACCAATTATCCACAAGGAATACTCGGAGGGACGGGCAAAGTTAGCGTCTCGGCTTCTGACTAACCTCAAGTGATTGTAGATTGCCGTCGCTGACCCCGGAACGGCCAAGGCGCAGGAGATGATGCCGTTCATGCTTTGTCATCTGAGCCAATCCTAAATGCTCAGGTGACGCTGCGTCAGGAGGTCCCCAGATGTGATGCAGCAGCAGCAGCAGCAATTCTGATGCGTTACTGCGCTCGCACTGGCTGATACAACCCGCGACTCCCCCAAAGTCGTCTCGGGCTGTTAGCGCTTAGCGCAGGGGAGCCACTCCAACATCGTCTCTATCGCAGCGGCTCAGTGAATTTTGCGAAGTTGGGGTTAGGGTCAGCCATGGAACACATCACTACACCGACTGACGCCAAAGCTGACTGAAAAGCAAGGGCAAGACGAGACGACAGGGTATCAGCCATCCGACGCCGAAAGCTCAAATCTCCAGTCCAATCCTACAGCTTGTTTGACGCTATTTCTCCTGCTTATTACCAGAATGATACGCGCCAGGCGAGGCATATTCTTGACCTCGGTCGGTTTGGCTGGAGGTAGCTGGGCGGACTCTGAGGACTGTACTCGAAGGGTACATGTACTACTCGAACGCATCTTCGCCCGTTGAAACACCAAAGAACGGACTCGATAATCCCACTCCCTCTTCTCCTCCGGTGTATGACCCTATGATTCGGGGAATAGTGCCAAAAACACACCCAGAGCTCTTGAGATTGAATCGATTATGGGACTTGGGGCTGAATAGCAACTCGCTGAGCTATTGTTTCGGCTCCGATCAAGCATTGCAGGTTGGATTCAATTTGACGAAAGCACCTATCCTCGCAATCAGGTTGTTGCGTTACGACCGACACTGTACACGCAAACGCAAAATGACGACCGTCATCAGCGTAAATACCCCTCCTCTTTTTTTTTTTTTTTTTTGGGCCCTCAGCAGCATCCAAAGGGTTTGCGGCGTCGGCGCCGCCTCCACGGACGGCCGCGCTGTTGAGCAGTTCATGTTGATCAACTACTATGCGATGCTAGCGACTGTCCGGTATTCCTCTTTGCGGCATGTGTGGCTTGACGGGCTCTTGTCAGTCCGGCGCCGCCCCGCGCCCCTCAACACCCGCCCCCCCCAACCATCCCTGGGAAAATCGAGAGCTGAAGCCATCTTCCCAACTGTACGAAAGCAAGCGTTGACAAGGCCAAGATAGAATGACGGCCTCGAGAGCTCTGACGTGACCCTTCCCAGAGATGGCGCCGCCCTCCCGTATCCCCATCCTCCCTCTCAGTCGTTCCAATGTCGAGTAAGGACGCTCAAGTAACCGAAACCACGTTCACTTGAAATCCATCGACAGCCAACGACACAGTAGGCCATGTGCCTTTTGCGCAGCCTCAATCCTTCAAAGTCCCACGAGAGAAGAGGAGTATAATCGACGTTGAATCAACATGATTCAGACGTTTGAATTTAAATTTAAGAATGTTCTTTGTGTGCGCGCGTGTCCGAGTTTGTATGTCAGGGCCGTTGACCAAGTTGCCGAGTTGTTTGTCTCTACCTTTGCTTCTGGAATCTACGCTGTTTCGGATCGCAGCAAAAGTGCAACTGCTTGTTGATGACCGGCCATCCGGTAACTGTGTATTTCTCTTTTTAACAGTCAGACAATCTGAAGTTACCCGTTGCAGCTGTTGCAACTTGCCACGTCACTAGCTGGACGATGCCTCCAAGGACATTGTCTCAAAAGGTACCTCAAAGACGAGGATTGCGGATGACGATGGCAGTGGAGGGCAACGAATGTCTCGCGGCGTACTGCATGCCTGTGTGCTGCCTTCCTCACTGCCATCTTTTTCTTGGGAGGACCTGCTAAGTTTGTCTTGGGGTGCTCGGCTTCCCGGGGCCTTCTGCGTGCAGAAATCCCTCGACGACCGGGCGACGGACGTCCAGGCAGATGGATCATCTATGATGGAGCCAAGAAGGGCTCGCTTGAGAGCGGTGGTGGTTCCGTCGGGATGGATGCGTCGACGCATCTACTATAGTAGCAGTTACCCCTGTTTCTCACCCTCGCAGCTTGATGCTACAGTTGCAAGGCCCGATATTGGCGCGTTAGGGGACTCTCTGCCGCGAGGTGAAGGAAACAGATAGGAACGCTCGTGAGTCACGAGGAATGGGGGCCGGTAAGCGTTCACAACCAGCCAAACCATGCCGTGGTGCGATCCACAGTATGCCTCGCCTTTGTTACCGCGAAGGAAAAAAGATACACCAAGTCTGTTGCGTATTGTGACATATTGAGCCAAGTGAGTGATGAGGTTTCGATGCAGTTGACCAAGATAGTTGTAGCCGACAATGCTGCAGGCAACGGAAAAAGGTACCTCAGGACCTCCACTTGAGACGGCCCAGTAAAACTCTAATCATCCATACGTGTCGCATCCTGTGGCAGTAGCGTGTGGCTGATCATCGCCGAATGTGGCACACGTAGGTTATTGCTGGAAACGCACCAGGAAGAAGTGAGAAAGGGCCCTGATCATCCGTGAGCCCGACTGAAGGCCGCGCCGTTTGATTGGCAATTCGTTCGCACAAAATCAGGTTCGTCAGTGACATCCAGGACAAAGACAGCAATGTTTCGTCGTCGGCGAGGACCCTGGCGGGTGAGACCTGATCAACAGAGCCGCTTCAAGGCCCGGCCAAGGGTGTCATCATGTTTGGACGTGATGTATAGGGGCCGGAGCAGCCAAGCAGCCACCGGCGGCGCTTCCGCCCTGTGGGATTCCACCGATCAACATGGAAATATGGTCGCGCTCCGGAAATTTCGATAGAAGATCGCTGTAGACACAAGCAAGAATTGCAAACGAGCAACGCGAGCGTGCAATATGCATATGTGCGTGCGTGTCGGGCTCTAACATCCGGAGGTGTTTTCGTGCGATATTCCCTGCGGCAACGGCAATTAGATAATTTGATGCCTTGGTCGACTCGGATTCGCAGCCTGACGGTTTCAAATCATTCATTTTGGTGGGAAATATCCCTACGACATTTGTTTGGAAACTGCGAATTTGGAAAGCATAGAGGCAAATCAATGCTGAGGTACCCTCGCCGCGATGTGAGAAGGCTGATTGTTATCCGAGACCCCGAGAGCGAGCAAGAAGGTTGAAGGTACCTGGGAGGTAGCTCCCATTATTGGACGGTGGCCACTCCGAGTGACGACGATAGCTCGGATCCGTTCTATTGCCCGCTAGCTGACCCCTAGCACTTTGCGGTATCGCACACATTGCTTGCTTGGTACATTCTGTGTGGCCTTGGACGGGCCCCCACGGCCGCATGCGTCCTGGCTGACCAAACCACAGTCCGAGTGCGGATAGCGCGAGATGCGCAAAATGAATCATAGGGAGTCTAATTTGCCGGGCAAGCATCAGACACAGCTTAACGGGCTGTCGGATTCGCAGGTTTGAATAGTCTGCTAGCAACGGTTGAATTGATCATCGGCAACGATAATAGAACGAACGACCTTGGTCCGACGTTGGAAGAGGGCGGGGTTAACAAGGTACGCGGAGCGGTGATGAGCAGCAAATAACCGCCGATCCTGTGTCGAAACGAGCATATCCTACTTGCCGGCGAATTAAAGTATGAAGTCGCATATTTTGACTTTGTTGCAGCTGGAGAAAGGTTGAGGTCAGCTGCACATGCCAAAAGGAGCAAAGCTGGGACGAAGAGCCGATGTTCCCTGACCAAGACGAGGATGTGGAGGACGGCAGCAGCGCGGAGGTTCGGCACGCGAGGCAAACGGATAGAATGGGACGAGTGACACCGCTGGGGAGAGCAAGTATCTGGCCGTGCCGTAGAGACAGAGCGCACCTCCAGCCTGCTCTAAGATAGATGTGCCGCGTTGGAGCTTGGGACGGGGGTGGCTTTGGCCGCTTGGTGGTTTGAGATTGTGCTGGACGTGGTCGCGGACACAGAAGCAGACGTGGACGTTGACGGCACACATACTGGACACCAAGTGCGGTTCCTCGGCACCTACCTCTTAGAGGAGGACAAGATTGGATCATGTCAGTCTGACCTCACTCGCCATCAATGTCTAGGAAGGTAAAGTGGTCGGCACAACGGAATGAGAGTGTTGGGTACCTACCTTACCTTAACTTACTTTGCCTTACTGAAGTACTTCGCCCGAGGGCAAGCTACTCCTTCCACAGCTTCCATTTCTTTTGATGCTGCATGCAATAGATGGTGCAACATCTCGCGAGGTGGGTACCTGCCTCTTCTGCAGCCTTACCTCACCTAGCTTTACGTCGAAGCTTACCTAAGGCTGTTCAGCTACACACCTCTCTCCCTCAGGTGTTTTCCACGCGCCGGCGCAAGGTACGCATAACGGGCACAACAGATACCTGCCTGTCTCGTTATCATACCTATCTTATCCATCCTCCACACATTTAACTTCCAGCTTCCCAATGTTTTCCCCCCTTCACTTCCTCTCAGGCTTCAGCACCGCCGAGGCGCACTACCTTACTTCCAGTTTACAGCCGAGCTCACCGTGGTGAGGCAAACCAGTACGTATATCTGCAGCAAGAAAGGCGGTGGAAGGCAAGGAATGGCATGGCATGGCATGGCATGGGAGCGTTTACACTTCCCACATGCCTGCTCACCTAGGTAGAAGTAACGTAGGCAGGTAAGCAAGCTTCCGGCGTGAGGAGCCAATGCAACTCGTACACGCCGTCATTATCACACAACACAGGGCAGAATAGGAAGCCGACGAGGCAACGCCAGGCGGCGCAGGGACGAGACAAAACGAGACGAGGGACGAGGCAGAAATAGACGAGGCAACGACAATGAGAGCATCAGGTTTATTCTTGCTTCGTGCACCCTTTGATGGAGATTTGTGCGTTGTCAATTATTCGCCGAGCTCCTGCGCAGCCCCTGAAGGAGGCAAATGAGGTGGTGGAAATGGTGAGATGATCCAGGTAGGTAGGTACCTCACCTCTTCAAAGGCAATGGAAGGTAAGGCCCTTGAAGGTATGTACATGCCTACAGCGGGAAGTGCGCGGGGGTAACTAACTAACGTAGGTACCTGTCCCTAGGCACCTTACCACAAGTCGAGAGTCAAAAGCGTATCCGTATGGCGTAGGATGATGGAAGGGATCATCAACGCCCAGGGCTGCAGGAAGCCAGTGCCAACGCCAAGGTCAGCGCCGGAGCCAGTGCCACAAGAGAATCCATTGCCAGATGATTGAATGATTAGAATGAATGCCGCTGCTGGGCCCAACAGTGAACCCCCGGGCCAGTCTCGACAGGACTCTCTGGGCTCACCCAAACCACTTTCTTCTGGTGCCTTCACTTCCGTCCTGCGTATTCGTATGTGCTATGCTACCCCTCTGCTTCCGAGAGCACCTCAGAAAGCAGCCAGACACACGCCCTCCCTCCTTTTCCATGCCAGCGGGACCCCTGTCTAGTCGTGAGCTTTGCACATGGCATTGTACCCTCTTCGTACTGTACCTCGAAGGCATTTGAACTGCTTATGATCCTTACCTTACTCAGAGCCGTTCCTGGGATTGGAATTGTTCTTTTCCCTTCTACTTCAGGCCCCCCTTGGGTTCCCCAGAGCCCATTTGCCTATCGCGAGCCCGGAATGGGAGGGGCAGGATAAAGATACGTACTCGCACTCCCCTGCTCCGAGATGTGACCCCCCGACAGAGAGGCCACCGAGTTCCTGAAGGTGTTTTTTTTCCCTATTCTTTTTCTATTCTTGATTTATTTTTTTTTTCCCCGTCGGCCCCGCTACTCCCTCGGCTGTTCCCTGCTTGCTCCTGTCTATCTGTGTGCTGCTTGCTGCTGCTAGGCCGTCGTCAATCCACTCGTTAATCAGTCTACTATAGTAAACTCACGCCTTCTTTCTCACTCATTGCGGTGACGGCGCACCCAGCTGTCTCCTAAGGTATCTTGTGTCTGCCCAGCCTCTCCATTCCCTCTGCCGCAGGCTCTGCAGGCTCGACGGGCTGGCTCTTCCTTCCAGCATCGCCGACGTCCTCTGCCCTCTGTCTGGCTGGCGACTGAGAGACAGGCCGCTGTAACTCGTTCCTTTCGCTCTCTCCTCCTCGTCCTTCTTCCCCCCCAGGTCGCCCTAGGGCCAGGGCGTCAGCGGAGCCAGGTTCCTGGTCCATGTTCCATTCCCTGATAATCCATTCTTACACTACCCGGCGTCTCCATTTCGGCCTTGCGCAGCTGCGTTACTATTACCATCCTCCGGCTGTCACGCAGCCCAGTGGCTCCGCCCTTTGGGATTTTTTTTTTTTTTTTTTTTTTCAGAATTGCAGAGACAGACAAAGATACAGTCAGAAACACAGAGGCACAGAGACATATAGAGACTCGGTCAGCAAAGCAGAAAGACAAGTTGAAGGTGACTTGATGGTGACATGGCGTGGGGCTTTTACTCGACCACGAATGTTAAAAAGTGAGGCACGGTACGTACTCATTCATTCTGCCCAGGACGGATTAGCGCCACACCCAACTTACGCCCCGTCGTCCTCCCATTTCCCCATGTTGCCCTCGTTCTTCGTGTCCGCTTTTATTTATTTATTTTATTTTGCTCTGTCTGTCTGTCTCTCTCTGTGGCCCCAGTACGTATCCTCTCTGTGTGTGTGTGTGTCTCGCTCTCTCTCTCTCCTTTTGCCTCTGTATGTGTGCGCGCAACTTCCTTCGCATTCCTCGTCTGGTCTTCCCACGAGCCTTGAGCTTTTGGCCTTACACCACTACCACCTTACGGGCTCGCACTCCCTCCCACCCGGTACTGCGTTCCTTTCCTTCTCCCCACAGGACCACAAGGCGACACGTCCGTACCTTGCCTTACATTTCTGTATGAGCACTGCAACTCAAGGTACATGACGGCGCTACTGCACTCAGACTAGTGTATGTGCCTTGCCCTCCCTCCTTCCTGCCGTACCCATCCATCTGGGCGCCCATCTTGGCTCGCTCCCGTTTTACCTCCACACCTTCCCTGCAAACACAACTCTGCGACCCCCCCCCCCGCCCCCTCGTCTCTGTCTTTCGCTGCTTCTGCTGCTGCTGCTGGGCTGTCTCCCCCCTCTCTCTCGCTGTGCCCTGCTGTATGTCCCTTGTCCCTCCCCCGGGACTGTACTTGGTGGCAGTATCCGTAAGGTTCTCAGGACGGTACGATTCCACGGTCTACCTCAGTATGGATGGGAAACAGACCTTGCTCTGCCTACCTCAGCTCACCTACCTCTTTACGCAGTAAGGACAGGTACCTTACCTCAACCCAGTACGCGTTACACACACCTTGACTACCTCACCTGGACTTGTTCGTTTCCCTTCGTTTCCACCCTCTCTCCTCATGACATTTTTGAGCTGGTGTTTTGCCCTTACTCCAAAATAAAGCTCTTGGCTATGCCTCCTTCCCGCTCCGTCTTACTACTAATTTCCCGGCCCCAAGTACGGCTCCCACCCACATAAGACTAGACTACCACCACACACTTCCATCCGTCTGCCAGTCCGTCTCATACGCTCTATTACATTCACCTATTACCACAGCCCACGACGACTGGCCTCGCACCTTGCTGGTTGAACACATCATTTTTTTTTTTTTTTTTTTTTTTTTTGGCCCACAATCTTCTCTCGCAACTTGCCTACAATACACACCTGCGCACGAAGAAAAACAGAGAAAATCATTGCGTACAACAGAAACCGCCTCAGGACCGAGAAATCTTCCCATTGACTCATCTGCAACTGCTGCTTCGCGTATTGCGCCCGCGCGTACCCTCCCGGTCAATCAAAGGATCGTTGCGCCGAACCACCTCCCGCCCGATTCACGTTCGATTTTCTGCCGGACACGAGCGCTGCGCGACCTCGACCTGGAACTGGAACTGGAACTGGAAATCCAACCAGCTGGCGAGGGAGCTAAGGAGAGAAAAAACGAACGAGCATCCGCTGCGGGAACATTGCATTACCGCCCGCCAATGCTGTCCGTCTCGTCGACCCCAACTTGGAAATAGGCCCCATTCAGCGACTTGCATACCGTCTGCCACATCACTTCTCTCGCCTTTCTACCGTGAGCCTTCGCAACATTGCTATTAGGCCACGCCCAGCGAAGTCCGCGAGCACAGAGAGCAAGGACTCCGAGACGAAGGACGCACGACTGCGGCCATAAGTGGCCCATCCTTCGCTGCCCGTCCCTCCTACCACGCCTGGCTGTGTGGTTGCTTGCAGTATCCGTACCCAGTACGACCTCCGTTGACGACCAGCTGCGCCAGGCTTTACCACCTGCGTGGTCTTGTCAGGTCCTCTGGCACGCCGCATCGCACCGCATCGCATCGCGCGCCTCCACTCCAACGCAGCACTGCAGCGATCATCAGTCTCCCCGCGGCTGCTGCCTCCCTTGAACAATTCTTGCCTGCCAGATAGGCCCCGTGTGTGGGGAACGACCACCTCTATATCTCAGGATCGACTTCTTCCACGCCATCTCCACATTCTCTATCCGTCTACGGGCCGTTCCACACGACCACCTGTCCAAGGATGCCGTCTCCAACAGCTACAATTTCCATATAAACGACAGATCGTCCACCTTGGATCTCCCCGAGGACCTCTCCATACCCGCGTGTGGCGAACGCTACCCCCACGACCATCATGTCTTCTACTTATACTCCAACACAACAAATACCAAACTCGTCCTTCAAACCTACCATGACACCCCAGACTGCACAACTGAGGCGCACACGCCCCAGCCATGTACAGACAAATCTCCCCTCAACAACAACACAACAACAATCTACCATACCAGCTTCTGCCATAAGCGCATCCTCTGTGGCCTCCAGCTCACAACAGGGTTCGCCCATCATGTCTCCAGAGACGGCCGTCATGACGAGCAATAGCTCAGTCCAGGCCTCTCCCGAGCAGAGGGGACGGGAGCTCGTTGACGACCAACTCTCAGCTGGCTCTTTTCAATTACCAGAACCCGTCCTCTCAAGGAGAACGAGTGACAACTCAGTTGGCCAGACTCTCGTAGGCAGCTCTAGTGCCATGTCAGAGGCCGTCAGTAAGGGCAACAACATTATTAGGCGCCTTTCCAACCGAGCCACGGCCAGATTCTCCCGGCGCAGGACGTCTTCCGCTGCGCCTAACAGCCGTGACGGCAGTGTCGGTCCTGGCATGCTCAGGCGCAGGAGTGACAGCAACAATACGGCTCCGCCCGACCTCGCTACGTACAGCGACTCTGACGATGAATTCGTCGATGAGTTAGACGATATCCGGTCATTGATTGGCGGCTTAGATGGGGCTCTCCGAGAGTCCTCCTCGAACAGCACAACGGCCTCCCTCGCTGGCTCAGCCTCTCCTTCCAACACCACCGCCGGCCCTGTAATTCCCTTCCAGCTTCTCAAGGGCACCTGGATCAGGAAGGTTTCCAAGAAAAACTGGAAGAAGCGCTTTGTCCTGGTCTTTGACCAAGAAGCGGCCAAGATCTCGTGGGACAAGAATCGGCCCCACAAGTGCCTCTACATTGACGACATTAAAGAGATCAGGACGGGCTCCGACATCCGACAATACCGCATCGACTACGGCGTTCCGGAAACCGAAGAGAGCCGTTGGTTCTCCATCATGTACGCAGTCCCTGACAAGTCAAAGACCAAGATGATGCATCTTGTTGCCGACGACGATAGCACCTTTTACAACTGGGTGACCACCCTCGAGGCCATTTCAAAGCATCGACAAGACATGATGGCTTCGCTGATGGCATTCAACGACCGCGCCATTCGCGACTACTGGATTACCGAGATGAACAAACAGTGCACAGGCGGCGAAAAGCACCCTAACCCCATTGAAGAAGGCGACATTGACTTTGACGGGGTTCAGCGGGTATGTAGGAATCTCCACATCCATGCCTCGCCCAGTCAGCTTCGCGCCAAATTCCATGCGGCTGATGTCACCAACACGGGTCGTCTGAACTTTTACGAATTCCAGACCTTCGTGGGTTACATGAAACGGCGTGACGACATTCGCCAGATTTACAACCAGATTGCGGCTCAGCCAGAAGCTGGTCTTACGCTCCGGGAGTTCTTGACTTTCTTGCGCGATGTCCAACGCGAAAATGTTGACGCGGACCTTGCTGCGTGGGAGACTCTGTACAACAAATTTGCGCGTAAATTCCGAACAAAGGACCTCGAGATTGCCTTCGTAGACGGGCTGAGGATGGGCGATGCCGCCTTTGCTGCCTTCTTGACCTCGACTTACAACTTGCCTATCTACAAGGAACCCAAGGAGTACACCCTAGATCGTCCATTGAACGAGTATTTCATTTCTAGCTCTCATAACACGTATCTGCTCGGCCGACAGGTTGCCGGGCTCTCGAGTGTTGAGGGCTACATTTCGGCACTTGCCCGCGGCTGTCGCTGTGTCGAGGTTGACTGCTGGGATGGCGCCGATGGCCAGCCCACTGTCAACCATGGCAGAACCCTCACCACTTCCATCAGCTTCCAGGAGACCATGACGACCATCAACAAGTACGCCTTTGTCAAGTCTCGCTACCCCCTGTGGATCTCATTGGAAGTCCACTGCTCTCCGCTCCAGCAGGCTGAGATGGCTCGCATTATCAAGGAGACTTTTGGAGCCCGACTGGTTACAGAGCCATTGGATCCTTCCTCCGACAAACTGCCCACTCCGGAACAGCTGAAGGAGCGTGTTCTGATCAAGGTTAAGCGCCCCCAGCCGAAGGAAGAAGCCAAGCCAGCCGAGATCACCGGCCGACGTCGCGGTAATAGCCTCTCCTCACCGTACCCGAAGCCCGTTCAGCTCGACAACAGCGTCATACCTTCACAGTCCCTGCCTCAGAGCCCCATTCTGAGCCCCAGTCATTCTACTCGACGACTTGTCAGCAAGAGCCGTGTCAACACCATCACGGAAGGTGAGGTTCAGGACGCTATGAGCAGCAGCACGAGCGACAACGACAGCGCCGGCGAGCGTGCCCCCGCGAGGAGACCTTCGAACAAAACGGTCAAGGTTCTTGGGGACTTGGGCGTATACTGCGCAGGACTCAAGTTTGGCGGATTCGACACCCCCGACGCCAAGGCCTACAATCACATTTTCTCTTTCATGGAATCAAGCTTCTCCAAGAACAGCCGGGACAAGGAGGATAGGGTTGCCATGGACCGACACAATATGCGATACATGATGCGTGTATACCCCGACCGCACAAGAATCACATCGAACAACTTCAACCCCATCAGCTACTGGCGCAAGGGTGTGCAGATGGCGGCCCTCAACTGGCAGACGTTCGATCTTGGTATGCAGATGAACCAGGCCATGTTTGAGAGCGGTACCGACAGATCCGGATACGTCCTGAAGCCCACCGAACTGCGCGAGATCAAGAGACTGCCCGAGGAGTGGTTTGGCAAGAGGGAGCGCAAAGAGGTCAATTTCAACATCGATGTCATCTCGGCGCAGCAGCTCATGCGACCAAACGGCATGCCAGCCAACAAGACAGTCGATCCCTACGTCGAGATTGAGGTTTTCCACCCGAGCGACAAAAGGGACAAAATGGAGGTGGACCCCACCTTGGCCTCGGTCTCGGACTCGCCGCTCAAGTACAGGACCCAAGTGATTCCGGAAAACGGCTTCAACCCCGTCTTTGATGGGAAGTTCACCTTTAAAGTCACAACCAAGTTTCCCGAGCTTATCTTCGTGCGTATGTCGGTGAAGCTTTCTCACAACGGCGAGAGCTACAACGACCGGCCACCTATCGCAACGCACACAGCCAAGCTCAGTGGCCTGAAGCGTGGTTATCGCACCCTCCCGCTCTTCGACCACAACGGCGAGCAATACCTCTTCTCAACACTCTTCACCCGCGTCAGCGTTGATTCCGTCCAGACGGTTCTCTTCGAGAATCCCGAGGACAACGTTGACAACACTAGCACGAGCAGCAAGCCTCGAGGCATCGGACGTGTTTCCAACATATTTGGCTCTCGCTCCAACAACATCAGCCCAAAGTCCAGCATGGACAAGTCGAGCTTCGACGGTTCTGTGGGCTAGCAGAACTCCGTTCGCTGAATAACTTCGTTCCTCTGTACTATGCTTCAACATTCCAACCTTCACTTCTTGGCATATTTATTTCATCTTTCTCCCAAGTTTTGTATCAGTATCGACAGAGATTAATGACAATCCCTGGGCTCGCAGCCCCAGGACGACACGACACGGCCGAAAGCAGAAAAAGACAGAATTCCCAGCGCTCCTTTTTTTTTTTTTATGGCTGATCAAACATGCTATCAAATACCCCCCTCCCCCCCTTTGGCATTCGATTGCGGCGTACAATTGGCATGGGCGAGAACTTCCTGGTGTAGTCTACGACTATTTTCTTTCGCTTCACCCGCTTTCCTGGAAGGACACGAGGGCTTTTAGGGATACCAACGGGTTTATTTCTTTCGTATGGGATTATTGCACTGGGACGGCGAATATGGGCATATGTCACCCCGAGAGCCTAAGGCCGGGTTGTTGACTTTGAATGGGAACGGACCGTAGCATATACCACATGTCGGGATTGGGAAGGAATATCATAGAATTGGGATCATTCCGACATGAGACGAGGCCACAGTCGAGAAAATACCATAGGAAAAAAAGTTTCATTTCGTTTCTCAATATCATGGACCACAGAACACATTCGGAGAGACAACTTGTGCTTTGCTCGCTTGACACGGAAATATCCATAATGCTTGAACATGATGGGGGATCAAGTCTCTGATCGCGTGTTACATATCTGGGCAAGGGTGGCAGAAAAGGCACCAGAAGAACCTGAGAAAGGTACGTTAGAGGAGGGCGGTAGGTCGTGATAGTCCGTATGCCGGGGAGAGCATGGCAGAACCAAGCATTGACGTGAATCATGGTTAATTTTGGGAATGGAATGGACCGGGCGGGGAACTAGAGAAACCTTGCCCAAAAGCCTCCCTACGTTTGGTATTTCCAGACCGGGATGGCTAGTTTTTTTCTTTGCGCACTTCGTCTTCCGCGAAGTCTGCGAAAGGAAGTAAATGAGAACAAAAGAAGAAGAAAAAAGCGGCCGTGTTGGGATCTATTCACGATGATGGATCATGATGCACTCATCTCGTCTGGGCTATTCGGGGTGAGATTGATCCCTTCTTCGCGTACGGCCGCGTTGCATGGAAATGCCGATGAGATTGAGAGTAGGGGTTGGAGAGGGGTAAAAAGGGTGGGGGTGTGCTCTTGTGTTATTGGTCCTTGAACCTCGGACCGTTATGTGTCATTTCTTCATCTTCCTGGGCTCCCTACTTGTCTACCTAGGTAGTGGGTAGGTTTTGTTTTTTGGTTTCTTCCTTTTCTAATATGGTTTGACGGGCTGTCTGTCTGTTGTTCCTTAGGTAAATTTTGTCTTGCCTGTCTGAACTTTCTTAAGCGCCAAAGATAGTATTGTGTTTTTAGAGAGGGGCTGCGAGGGAAGATGGCGGTGTGTTTCTGGGAAAATTAAAAAAAAACGAAAGAAAGGGGGGAGGGAAACAAAAGAAAGTTTGGCACGACTGGTCAGATATCAACGTTTTGCGACGTGTCAACTGTCCGTCCGTAGGTTTTCATTTGTGCGGTGGTGCGAGATGTGAGAGCAATACGTCCGCAAGGTTTTGTGATGTTTCTTGACGTTGCGAACGAGAAATGACGGTTGGTTCAACTTGAGTTTGCCCAAGTCTTCTTGTCTTGTCTCTTCTGTTTTGGTTCCTACGTTTGGGGAGGGCGGAGATGAAGAAGGGGCTACTTGCGTTCCGGGTCGGAGATGATTAAAGGTGGGGCAAGGCAGATCGATCGAGATCAGATAGTTTTGTGTAAGAGAGTGGTGAAATGACGGCCCAGGTAGGGGAGGTTGAGAGGAGGGGGAGGGGGCGGGGGGCACAGTGTGGACTTGCCCGTGCCGAAACTCCCTGCCGAGGAGCTCCGAGCAAGCAAAGATGTCAGCTTTGTTTGTTCCTGGCATTTTTGATGTGGTAACATGGATAAGTTCTGGTGGAATGCGGTGGAAATCCTTTCGTATTTTTCCCGAGATAATATTTTGGCTGCTATGGGGTCACTTTGCTCTAATCTCCGTGCCGTGCCGGGGGGGGGGGGGGGGGGTTTGCGGCGAATCAACGACATTAGCATGTTTTCGACGAGCC